>CABHPH010161931.1:0-43496 GCA_902168325.1 Peromyscus nudipes | reverse complement strand
CTACCATGGAGAACTGAGTGTCACGATAAACACGTCCTCTGTTCCACTGTGTTTGTTGTTTTGGTAATAGTGATATAAGAGGTAACTCAGTTATCTTTTCAGCTGTACATTCTTCAGTGAAATTAGATAGGTGATGTAAAAATACTACTTTTCATGCAATAAGAATTTTTAGCCGGGCGGTGGTGGCACATGCCTTTAATCCCAACACTCGGGAGGCAGAGCCAGGTGGATCTCTGTGAGTTCGAGGCCAGCCTGGTCTACAGAGTGAGTTCCAGGAAAGGCGCAAAACCACACAGAGAAACCCTGTCTCAAAAAACAAACAAAAAGGGGGGGGGGAGGAAAGAATTTTAAAATGCATGCCACACCAACTACTTGCTTAAATGGCTATTTTACTTCTAAATAACAACAACAACAACAAAATCTTGAAATGTGGTAGACACGAAACATTTTCAATAGAAAAAAAATTAAACACCCCCCCCAAAAAAACATTGCATTGGAAGATGCATTTTTTCATCCCCAGAGGAACTCTTACCTGTGTCCCTGGGCATGCCCCACTGCCTTGATCAGCGCTGACCTCAGTTTCTTTTCTCCTAGAAGCAACTGGCGGCCAGGGCCTGGGGTTCATCACTAGGGAGAGAGACTGGAGGGTTATGAACAAGCCAACTTTGTGATTGTATAAATGTTCATTACCCTAGATGCAGGAAAAGTGTGAATTCGTGTTGAGATAGGCTGCTTAATGTTGACAATGCAGCTCAGTGTTTGTCCTCGGGAAGAGCAGAGAGTGCTCTTAACCAGAGTCATCTCTCCAGACCCTCCACCTTACTTTTAAAGATCGGTCTCTCAGTGCCCAAGAGCTTTCCAATTCAGTGAGCCTGGCTGGGCATTGATCCCTATGGACCCTTGGTCTCCATCTCCTTGGGGTTGAGATTATATGCTAAGCTCCACACCTGGCTTTTACATGGTCTAGTCTGGAGATCGAACTCAGGTGCTCTTGCTTGGACAGCAAATGTTTCATTAGCTGAGCCAACTTCCCAGCCCCACGCTGCTTTTTTATAAAACATGAACAATCATGAAGGGCCAAGAACAGCTTTGACAGCAGACACACTTCTAAACTGACCTTGGGAATTGCCATATTTTACCTTCACACAAAGGTGTTTTCAACAGTGAAAACGGTTTGTGAACTCTAACTCCCTTAGACAGTTTAAACCGCTCGCCCAAGCTGCACGGCTTTCTGTACTCATCCAGAAAGACTTACAGCCTGCGTGCGAGTTTCCCCAGACTTCAGTCCTGAGGACACACAGACAGACAGCACACTGTGAAAAGCTACGCCACCACGCATCAGGTGGGCCACCTTCCTGGAGCTTCCTGCAACAAGCCGGCTGCCTTCCGGGCACTGCACCCACAGACACTCCACCCCATGTGTCATAGGTACGCACACTCAGTTCTTAGCAAGGAGTAAACAGTCAACAGTTATCAAAATGAATTTCTTCACTCTGGTGAGAGAGGCAGGAAACCCTGGCAAGGTCCAGGGGAAATACTCCGTCATCCTCCTCACCCGGGACCCAGTTCCCCGCAGCGCCAGCTCTGCTGACTTGACAGAAAGGCAAACATCACCCACGTTCCCCACTGTTTTCCTCCCTGGTGCTCATTTGGTCCCCCAAACCTTTGTCTTGTTAATAAAATTATTAGAAATCAATACAGCTTTAAAATGGTTCAGCACAGCTGAAAAACAGACTACTTTTCACTTCCTAGAACCATCTGCTTAAAAGTAACAAAAATCCCCAGTGCAGGGGGGAGAAAAGAAATACACAGACACTTAAATTTTATCTTCTGGAGCTTTTCTTTCATGTCCACTCCAAGAGCTTCCTCCTGAACCAGCTGCCAGAAGTCCTCATAGTCACTCGTGTTCTTCAGGATTCCACGTTTGGTCAGCTCATCCTGCAGCCCTATAATCTTATTTTCCAAGAGAACAGGTATATAAATAAATAAATACACACTGCGGGCTGACATTTCTAACGGCACACTGGAAGTCAGAAGACGAGTGAAAACGTAATCCCGTGTCTAAACATCAGAGTGCCTTCTGGGTAACTTCGGCTTACCTCGGCTCAGGGTTCCTGTCAAGACTGACACAAGAATTAATACTTTAGAAGTTTTCTGTCTGTAAATTCTGTGTATTCATTTACATTTCAACAATTAAAGGGAACAAGCAGAAGGCAGGCACTACCTTAATTGCCACATAGGAATATGCTGTTTGCCATAAGGCACATACACTTGCCAATTTAGCATAAAGGAGGCCTCGGGACCCTCCCTCTTTCAAATATAATTGTGCTTGTAGATACAGGGGTCCATCTTTATGGCCAGTTTTGACATATGGAGGCACAGCTGCCTCCAACACTTGCAGTGAAGAGAAGCCCCCCAGGGCCCCAGAGACTCAAAACTTAAGGGTGACATTTTCCATTTCCAGTTTGGGAAAAGGCAAAAGTACTCATGTACATAGTTCTAAGTGGCTTTTATAGGTGATTCCAGGATCAAGCAACTAAGCCCATAGTTGTTTGTGAGAAAGGCCATTCCAAAGTCACTTTCCGTGTAGAGATTAAGATTAACACCTGGACTCTTAGGCAACCTTAGGTAAGCAACTCTCTTCTGGGAGCTGGCAGACACAGAGCTTAGCTTGAGTTCATGATACCTGGCACAAGAGGCGTGCTGGGTGGCCAGCGCTGGCCCTCCTGCAAAACAATGTGGCCTGGGAGTTAACAAATCCCAAGAGTAAAATAAAATTTTATTCATTGCCCTCTAGCTAGGGGTTTGTTTTGGATGATCAAAATGTAGCTTGTTCCACCGACAGCACCACCACCCGGGATACAGAAATGGGAGGCGGGTTAAGCTGGTTTTCTGTGGAGACTGGACAATCTCAGATTCCAGCAGTGGCTCTCTAAAGGAAGAACTCTTACCCCCTCTGCAGGAAGTATTTAAAGGACCCAGGACCAGGGGGAACCCCTGCCAATTCAAGCCTTAGAGCCAGGCCCAGAAGCCCAGGAATGTGTGGGGCTTGGGTCTCCTCTCTGCTTAGTTCCTGGGCAGATGACTGGCAGTTGTGCCAAAGGCCAGCCTGGAGCGGCAGGGGACCGGGTCCTCCTTTCCTGGGCCTTTGGGATGCACAGTGTGCTGCTTATGCTCAGAGAACTGCATGCGGGGGGTCCTGTCTTACCAGGTAGATGTTGGACCTTGGAGGGTACCGGGTTGAGGCCTTGGGCGGGAATGCTGGCGGGGCTTCGGGCTGTGGCTGCAAACAAGCAAAGCAAAGTGGTGAGCAGGGCGAGCAGTGCCCAGAAACAAAGCCTCAGGCACAGGAGAAGTAAACAAGCAGCCACAGGAAGCCATTAAGCAGAGTGGGCGCTAATGAGCGCACCGCGGGGCCCTGCGCACCCGCCTAGCCAAAACCACCAGGGACTGCCTCGCCTGACAATTTGGAGCCCAGAGCCCTGCTGGCAGGCCATAAACCTGTTTGTAGTCTCCGTTGGTTCCCCCTTCAAGTTTGTGTCGTCAGGGATGAAGAAAAGGGCCCTCGGATGCTGTGATCTCTTCTCAGGACCTGCAGTTGCAGGGGGCAGATTGGCTTCCAACTCCAAGGTAAAGGGCTGCCTGCCTCCCACCCCCAACCTTGGCTGGCCACGGTGGGAGACCAGGGGTGTTAAGCCCACCTTCCAGAGTCTTTTGAAACGGTTTTTCGTTTTAAAGGAAGTCATTTGACTTCCCAAATGTGCCTCTGAAAATCTGCAAGTTGTAAACCGTGCTTCCAAGTTGCTCAAAGGACCAGTGGCTAGTCTAAAATATTTCATATCATTTACTACTGGGCGCTGGGCTGGCGTTCTTCCATGGCGGGGTGGGTCCCAGCCGCCTACAGAGGCTGGGGTGTGGGGCGGGCGGGGGCGGGGGGCACTACCTGCACACATTCCGAGCATCCTCGGGTATGCGAGTCCTCGTACTTTCTTGTCCTCGCAGCAGCGACACCCAGCGGTCACCCCTCCCACCTGCTATTCCCAGTCCTGGGTACCCAGAGCCTCACAGGTCTGTCTCCAAGTCATTCCCCAGACCACACACAAAGAGGGGCTTAGGAATTCCCCTTTCGCATCGTAGATGATTCAGGA
Source organism: Peromyscus nudipes (assembly GCA_902168325.1). Classification (NCBI taxonomy): domain Eukaryota; kingdom Metazoa; phylum Chordata; class Mammalia; order Rodentia; family Cricetidae; genus Peromyscus; species Peromyscus nudipes. Next base: position 39,348 of record CABHPH010161931.1, on the reverse strand, counting down.
AGTATGTGGGAAAGCCAGCTGAGGATAAGTTTCAGGCCGGCCTTAGATGTTTGGGCAGATGTTTATGATCTCTTTTATGGGAAGAAGAGGAGGCATCATATAAGTAGATCGTCATAAATACTTTAGTCAAATTTAAAGACGACAAATCACCTTAAACAACCCCAGTAGGAACTGTGGTAATGAGTGTCTCTTCCTGTTAATCAAGTCTGCTGTCTCCTGGGGTCCCTGGGTAAGTGTGTGCACACATGCCTCCACTTTCACACTGCTGTCAGTTCATTTTGCCCAATGAAAATAAATTCAAATATATTTTCATTTGTATATTTCACGTGCCATGCATTGAACATAAGAACAGCATATTGGGCCGGGCGGTGGTGGCGCACGCCTTTAATCCCAGCACTCGGGAGGCAGAGCCAGGCGGATCTCTGTGAGTTCGAGGCCAGCCTGGACTACAGATGGAGTTCCAAGAAAGGCGCAAAGCTACACAGAGAAACCCTGTCTCAAAAAAACAAAAAAAAAAACAAACAAACAAACAAAAAAAGAACAGGATATTGGGCTGGGGGGATGGCTCAGAGGTTAAGAGCACTGACTGCTCTTCCAGAGGTCCTGAGTTCAAATCCCAGTACCCACATGGCAGCTCACAATTGCCTATAACTCCAAGATCTGATACCCTCACACAGACATGCATGCCGGTGAAGCATCAATGCACATAAAATAAAAATAAATAATTTTTAAAAAGAATAGTTATTTTTAAAAAAGAACAGCATATTAACCACTTTGTAACGGAATTCCTGACACATTGACTTTAATTGAACTAGAACCCAAAACAGGAATTCAGCACGCGCGCGCACACACACACACACACACGGACCTGAATCTACAACTTCATGTTTTCATTATATATCAAAATCTTTATAATATTCTTTGGGGAAGCCTAAAATCTTGTTCCCCAACAGGCAAAAATTAACATGCCTTCCATCATTTAAATGAGGATATTAAAATTGTACTTTGGGCTGGGCAGTGGTGGAGCACATCTTGATAGGACCGGGTGGCCAAACTAGGGCCATGACAGGCTCACCTGGCAGCCCTGACACGGACCAGACCTCAGTTTTGCTTCACTAGAATAGGCTGGATCTGAGCAAACAGTTCTCAGAGGGGCAACCAATCAACAGTGCCCCGCCCCCGGCCTCCTGTTGGCCCAGCAGATGCCCTCAGACTTCTGCCAGCTAAAGATAGCTTTTCCTACCCTCTTGTCCAACAAGGCCCTAAACACTAGACCCCCACCACCAATAGGCCCCTAGCCACTAGAGCCTCCCACCAATCTGCTCCCAGACTAATCTTACCTCCACCAATCAGCCCCTAACCACTAGAGCCTCCCACCAATCAGCCCCCAGACTAGTCTTACGTCCACCAATCAGTCTTTAATCCCATCACTCAGGAGGCATAGGCAGGTGGATCTCTGTGAGTTCAAGGGCAGCCTGGTCTGCAGAATTGAGTTTCAGGACAGCCAGGGCTATACACAGAGAAACTCTGTCTTAAACAAAACAAAACAAAATGTACTTTGAGAGGGCCTGCAAGACGGTTTAGTGAGTAAAGTCTTGCCGTCAAGCCTGACTGAGTTAATCCCTCGGATCCACATGGTGGAAAGAGACAACTCACTCCCCTAAATTGTCGTGACACATGTGTGTACACATGCGCGCGCGCGCATGCACACACACACACACACACACACACACACACACGTTAATAAACAAACAAATAACATTTACAATGTTGATGGGCCTTGTGCCGTTGTTCCCACTGGTGGTTAGGATACGGCGCATGAGCAGCAAAGCTCAGGGACGGCACTGACTCCACGCCACTTCCTTTTCGGCTGCTTTTGATTGCAGGCTTGTTATGTATCAGGCTTCCATATCTTTGGGTGTCCTGTTGGTTCAGGGCCCCCTTCACTGTTTTCCCAGGAGTCCAGAGCCGTCTCGGAGAACACTGTGGGGTGCAGAGGCCCCAGGCCACCTTGGTGAACTCCAGTCACCCTCTGCGCTTCCCTGTGGTAATAACAGTCTCAAGCCCACCCAGCACCCGACGAGCCCGGGCTTCTCTCCCCTCTCATGGCCCTTGTCTTCCACCAGTCTCCCTTCTTTCTCTCCCGAGCCCTTCACTTTGGTTGAACGATGGAAAATAAAGAAACACGGAGAAGTGAAAGCAAACCAAGCAGTTTCGCACACAAACCTACGATGTTAGACGTCCTTCCTTAACAAGCCTCTGAATGGCACCCTCAAGACAAAAGTCTAGGGAGGAACATCAGTTCAGTGTACCACTGTGGAAACAACCCATGTAAAAACTGCAGCTGATTAAAGAGATTTTCATGCCATTAGTATAAATAAGAGATGGACACAAGCTTGCACTGTTCCCATTGAATAGATGCTAACACACAAGTACCTCTGCCCCTGGAGGCAGGAGACCCGTAGGCTTTGTACAGTTGGCTCTTGGGGCTGAAGAGATGGTTCAGCACTTAAGAGTACTGTCTGCTCTTTCAGAGGACCCGGGTTCAGTTCCCAGCACCCACACTGCAGGTCACAACCATCAGTTCCGGGGATCTGGCACCCTCTTCCAGCCTCCATGGATACTGCATGCACATGGTACACATATATATACAGTCAGGCAAAACACTCCTACACATATAAAAATAAAAATAAAAATAAATCTTTATTAGACTTAGTTCTCCTGTCTAAGATGAAAGCCCCAGGCAGAGGATTGAACTCTGCAGAGTATGTGAGCCCAGGCAGAAGGTCCTATGGTCTTACTCTTAGCAGCATCTCCCTCAAAATTAAAATCAAATTTAAAATAACAGAGTGAAAAAAAACAAAAACTCCTTCTCGCACACCCTTATACAGAACTAGGATCCACTTCCAACTCTCTTCCTCCAGCCCGGCACCAGGGCCTTCAAACCCTGTTCATCTGTCGACTCCTTATCAGACTTTCAGTCTAATTGTGTCTCATGTGAAATGACTGAATGAAGTCTGACCCCCAAGAGTCAAGTTTAAGAGCATCTGTGAAGGCAGGGCCCACCATCACTCCAGAGCAGCCGGGAAGAGCCAGGAAAACCCGACCTTCCAGTCTCATTGCTAAAGTGTGGGGTGAGCGAGGGAGCCCCAGACACCACACTCCACAGTCCACATCTCCCCGTGTGCGCCGGCACACCCCCTCCTTACATGATGCATCTCAATGAGGAAAGTGAAGTGGGTGAAAGTTCAAGGAACCCTAAATTTTAGGGTACTAAAGTTCAGATCTGGGCTCTAAGGTCTCATTGACTTGGACCTCAAACTCTACCGAAGACGTCACAAACAAACACACACGGTTAATGCCTGGGGTCCCAACAGAAAAATGAAGCAGGAGAAGGAAGAATCCCAGGCCAGCCAGGGCTGCACAGCCAGACTCTGTCTCAAAGATAAACAAACAAACAAATACCAGCAGGGCCTAATTAGACCAGCGAGGGACTGAGAAGCCCCTACCCAGATTGGGGTAAACACACACACAAACCATGAAAGCGCCTTCCACTCACGGCTAATTTGCAAAACAACAGATGGATGTAGTGAATGAAAATTGTTAAATATTATTCTGTTCAGAATATCTGGATTGGATTTCACCTACTCAGCCCATGGCCAATTCCTAGAATCTCCCCGCCTTTGTTACAGAGTAAAAAAAATGGGGAGGGGGAAATAAATATGTTTAAAGTTTGTTGGATTTCAAAAGTGTATTTTTTTTTAACATTTTTCACTATTTTGGTCAGGAGGAAAAAAATGAAATCACTCAACAAGTTGTTATAACTTTAAGTCTTCAATAAATCTGTCTCAGAAGCAAATTGTCACCCACACAAATCATTGTGTCGCCTTGGAAGCTTTAACCATTTATCTGTCAGCTGTGGCTGCTAAGTGTAATTTAAACCGTGTGTATCTTGAGCCCCTCTTTCCTGTACACTGTGGGTAGCGTCTTAAAACACACTCATAGATGAAACTTCCAGTAGGAAACCTACTCTTGAATATCCACAAACATTTTGTTAAAGACCTTTCACACTTATTTACGGGGACGTAATAGGAAGCACCCTATATATTAGTAATTATTTCACACACACCCATAACACGGCCCAAACCCATAAGCATTACTCAGGTACTACTGTAGCTCCCAGTCAAACACCAGCCCTTTGTAGCTTCTAAATTCCCCGGGGAATATATATTAAAGAGTCTCCCCTACAGCTATAGAGAGGGACTCAGGAAGGGCTGGGTGAGCCTCTGCTCTCATGGGGACGGGAACTGGCTGGGGGCGTGTGCATGTAGGGGGAGTGATTTCACTTTAAAATGGAGATTTCCCATTCTTTTAGGAAGGAAACCGAGGAAGTTGTTTCAAACAAAATAAACATTCAGGATGAAACCAGAAAAGGGTGTGAAGGGGTACCCTTTGATTTCTCAACTTGTGTATTTGGGCTCAGACAACATTTTATGTGCATATTAATCAAATGGTAATCAGCCTCCTGCAGGACAGTGGCATTTGACACTAAATCCTGTCAACAGAAAGGTATGGGGTATTTTAATCCCATCAAGGTGGGGGCTGTGGCAGAGGTGGGGGGAATGAGTTTGGGGTTTCAGGACTGCCTGAAGAGCCAGTGATTTTGAGGAATTATTTCCACATCAATAACCTTTCTGAAAGGTGTAAACTTTGCCTTCAAAACCTTCAGGTAACTATATTTACTTACCCATCCTGCCCCAGTAGGGGTTCACAAACGTGAGTGTGCTCTTGAGGGTGAGCTCCAGGGATCCAGCCCGATTCCCGGGCCTAACAACGGCTTGGGGACCCTGTTAGGGACCACAGTGAAGACCAGGGTACCCAAGCCACACTGTTCTCTCAGATGTGCAGAACGTTCATTATTCCTAACAAGGGGCCCAGCCTCGAGCTGTCACAAACCAAGAAGAGCCTGCCCAGGTCAGGACCAGCAGAGAGAGCTGAAAACCTTCCACAGCGTCACAGCGTCAAGGGCTAATTTCCAAAACATAGAACTCAACAGCTCACTAGCATTATAGGGCTGGAGAGAGGGCTCAGAGGCTAAGAACACTGGCTTGCCCCTCCAGAGGATACGGGTGCAATTCCCAGTTCCCAGAAGGCATGTGGCAGTTCACAAGTGTCTGTAACTGTGGTAACAATGGTTTGTGCGGGGGGGGGGGGGGGGGGGGGGGGGGTGTGGGGGGAGTGTGGCTAGGGGTAGAGCACTCACCTAGCATACATTTGCCCTGGGTCCATTTCCAATGCCGTCTGTCCAGACTGTGTATGTAGCTCACTACAGGTCTTTCATGCTGTTCCTGTACTTTCATTGTGTGGGTTTATAATAATTTCCATATTGAAAGCAGGCAGACCACCTCCCCCTACTTGGTCTCTTTAGCCTTGTACATCTTTGGAATACTCTCTTCCTCTACCTACAGACTATCTGGCTGTCATTGGTGGCAGAGCAGACACCTTTTCTACCTAAGCTTTGGTCTCGGCCCGTTGGCACAGCTGTAATGAATCGCCACAGACCAGGTACAAACTTATGTGCATTGTTTACACCTTGGCCCAAGGTCACGGTATGAAGCTAAGGAAAGCTGCCCTCCACTTCCAAGATGGCTTATTAGTGCTGTGCCTCTCAGGAGCGGTGTCCATGGTAACCGATGTGGAAGAGCAAGCTCAGCCCCTCAAGCCCTTTATAAAGTTGTTAATCTCATTTTCCAGGCTGGAGCTGTCATGATTAAACACCTTCTTAGACACCCCAACTCTTACTGAACACTGTGACCTGGCAAGTAAGCTTCTGCCCATAAACTTGGGGACCATTCAGATTATAGCAGCATCTCTCCCTGTTTGCTCAGACTTCGATATCTCCCATCAGCTCTGTGTAACTTTCAGCACACAGGATCCTATGCACCTCTTGTGGGTTTATACCTCAGGATTTTGCTTGTAAATCGCAGATAGGAACATTTTTATTCTTCAGTCTTTGTGGCTTCTGGTTCTGTGTTTTGATTTATTGAATTAGTGGTCCACTGAATAAGAATGACGAGAATGGGCATTTATGCTCCATTCCCAACATGAGAGGAAACACATTTAGGCCTTTACCATAAATGTAAAATTCTTTCGGGTGGGAGGGGGGGAGTTGAGACAAGGTCTTGACAGGGGGTTGAAGACAGGCTGTCTTGGAACTTGCTATGTAGACCAGGCTAGCCTCGAACTCACAGAGATCCACCTGTACAGACATGCATGCAATCACAACTCCCATATACATAAAATAAAGGTAAACCTTAAAAAAAAGGAAATCATGACCTCCCTTCCGTCTTAATTTCCCATTCATTCCTGGAGGGCGGTTTCACTGGGTTCAGGAATCTGGCTGTAGAGTTCTTTCAATAATTGGAAAATACCATATTTTCCTTTACCAGGTCCGTTCTCTTCCATCATGCTCTCTACAGGTTCCTGTCTTCCTCAGTTCCTGGTTTACTTCTTTATTGCTTATTTTTCTGTTGCGGCGATAAAACACCACGAAGGTTTATTCGGGCTTACATTTCCAGAGGGAGAGTCCACGATGGTGGGGAGACATAGCAACAAGTAGCCAGCATAGTGGCCAGAGCTGGGAGTTGAGAGGCCACATCTTCAACCACAAACATGAGACAGAAGAGAGCAATCTGGAAGCAGGGCAAAGGTATGAGCTCTCAAAGCTCAGCATCAGTGACGTTCTTCCTCCAGCAAGGCTGCACCTCTCATGGCCTCCCCAAACACCACCACCAACTGGGGTCCAAGTCTTCAAATACATTTCCCATTCAAATGACCCCAGTCAGCGTCTGTGGTGATACTGTGTTCCCCAAAATATTGTGCACCCTAATAAACTTATCTGGGGTCAGAGAACAGAGCAGTCACTAGATACAGAGGCCAGAAAATGGTGGCACTCATGCCTTTAATCCTAGCATTCCAGAGGCAGAGATCCATCTGGATCTCTTGAGTTCAAGACCACACTGGAAACAGCCAGGCATAGTAACAAGAGCCTTTAATCCCAGGGAGTGATGGCAGAAAGCAGAAAGGTATATAAGGCGTAAGGACCAGGAACTAGAAGTATTTTGGCTGGTTAAGCTTGTAGGCTTTCAAGCAGCAGTTCAGCTGAGATTCATTCTGGATGAGGACTCAGAGGCTTCCAGTCTGAGGAAACAGGATCAGCTGAGGAACTGGCAAGGTGAGGTAGCTGTGGCTTGTTCTGCTTCTCTGATCTTCCAGCATTTCACCCCAATACCAGGCCCTGGGTTTGTTTTTATTAATAAGACTCTTTAAGATTCATGCTACAAGCATCCTCTTCCAAACACACATCAGTCTATTCTTGTTTCTCCACAGACGCTGCCCAAGCTTCAGCACCCTGCTTTCCCCCGGCACTAGGCTGTCTGAACACAGTCTGAGAATGGAGTCGTATGAGGAGAATTCTGAGTGCCTGTGAGAAAGTTCCAAGAAAACAAGACAAGAGTCTTGTGACCTTGGTTTCTTCAAACCACAGAACTGTTCCTGGAACGTGTTTTTGTGACCCTCCCAGATGTGGCGGACAGGAGTGAGTTCACTTCAGATTATTCATTATAACTATTGTTATTTGTTTATATGCCTCTATGGAAAAACATGTTTTTGCCACATGCAGCCCATCCTTGTGATCGTATACTTTACTCAGATGACTCTTCTTAACCCTTGGAGTATAAATTGTCTGATGCTCTGAATAAAGCTGGCTATTGCATGAGACTTTAGTCCACCTCAGTTTTAGGCCCCACTCTCCCAGGCTCACACCGCCAACTACAGGGACAACCCCAGGCTCTAGAGATCTCTCCATATCCAGGCACAGAAACCCTCAGCTCTGCTCCTGGTTTCACGGTCCAGCCTGCTTTGCATGACGACACTTCAGTGTTGTCCACCTGTGCCCTTACAGATAATACTGTCATTGATTACACTGTCTCCAGGTCATTTGCCCCTGTGCCAAAAGCATCTGAAAAAAAACTGTAGATGTGAGGTTGCTAGGTTGGAGGCTACATGCGGCTGTGGTTTTATTTTTGTGGTTCTTTCTAATGCAGTCCTGATCCTGGCCTGCCTGGCTCTCAGAAGGCCCTCCTGCATGAGATGGGACAGCTGATACACAGTTGACCACCACGGGCCAGGTCTTTAAGTTTTTCCTCCCGTTTTTAATTTTTTTTTTAAAGATTTATTATGTATACAGTGTTCTATCTGCATGTATGCCTACAGGCCAGAAAAGGGCACCAGATCTCATTACCCTGTGGTTGCTGGAAATTGAACTCAGGACCTCTGGATGAGCAGCCAATGCTCTCAACCACTGAGCCATCTCTCCAGCCTCTGTAGTTTAATTAAAAAAAAAAAAAATGTTGTGTGGCCAGGTGGTGGTGGCGGCGGCGGCGGCAGCCGCCTTTAATCCCAGCACTAGGGAGACAGAGGCAGGCGGATCTCTGTGAGTTCGAGGCCAGCCTGGTCTACAGAGCGAGGTCCAGGATAGGCTCCAAAGCTACACAGAGAAACCTTGTCTCGAAAAACAAACAAACAAACAAAAAATGTTGTGTGTATGAGCACTGTTCTGGCTTTTATGTCATCTTTACACAAGCTAGGGTCATTTGGGGAAGAAATCTCAACTGAGTGAGAAAAATACCCCCACCAGATTGTCCTGTGCAAATAATGTGGTGCATTATCTTGACTGATGACTGATGTAGGTGGTGCCATATCTGGGCTGGTGGTCCTGAGTGCTATAAGAAAGGGTAAACAACTCTTTGGAGTCAAGGCACTAAGCAGCACCCCTCTGTGGCTTATACTTCAGTCCCTGTCTCTAGGTCCCAGCTTTGATCTCCTGCAGTGCCTTCCGAAGAGGATGGAGGAGAAGCTGTAAGATGAAATAAACCCTTTCCTTCCCAAGTTGTTTGGACCGTGGTGTTTTATCACAGCAATAGAGACCCTAACTATGAAAAGGTGTTTTGCCTGCATGTATATCTGCACACCACTTGCATTTCTGATTGTAGCAGAGACCAAAAAAAAAAAAAGAGGGTGTCAGATCCTCTGGAGCTGGAGTTAAGGATGGTTGTGAGGCACCATGTGGGTGCCAGGACTCAAGCCCAAGTCCTCTGGAAGAGCAGCCAGTTCTCTTAACCGCTGAGCCATCTCTCCAGCCCTGTTCCTCCTTATTAAATACTAAATGCATGTGTGTGTGTGTGCAATTCAGTGGCATGTACACATATATGTGGAGGTCAGAGGTCAACCTTGGGTGGTGTTCCTCAGGAGCCATCCACCTTGTTTTTTGAGGGTCTCTCACAGGCCTGGAACTCACCAAGCAGGCCAAGCTTGCCAGGGATCCCCAGGGATCCTGCCATCACCCACTTTTCCCATGCAGGGATCACAGGTGTGCACCATGACACCTGGCTGCTTTAATTGGGTTTAGGGTACAGAACTCACATCTTCATACCTGCAAAGAGCATGCTTTACCCACTGAGCTATATCCCCAGCCTAAAAAATAGTTTTTTAAATAGAAGACCACTTACTCTGAAGCTCACATGCATCTTCCTCCCTACAGTATGGAAGCTTGGCTTCTGTCTGTTGATTTTTTAAAATGTCTTCTTGGTCTTTGTGTGTGCATTCATATGTGTGCATGTGTGTGGGCTTTCAGGAGCTGTGAGATGGGCGCACGTAATGGTGCAGATTAAATCTATAATTTTTCTAGTACTGACACTTGGAGGTTTTATATTGTTTTAGAAATCTCTCATTAGTATCTTCTAATCTGTGAACAAAACATAAAGGGGGTGTTTTCTTCATTGTGATTAATTAGCAATCTAGTTAGCCTGATTAATTAGCAATCTAGTTAGCCGTGAGATACAGAAAACGGGAACCTCTGGTGACTGTGCCCAAGGGTGCCAAACATCTCGGTGCTTCAGATGAGCACCAAGAGGGTCAATGGATTCATTCCCACATGAGATCACTCCCTGCCAGTAACACCGGGGGGGGGGGGGGGAGGTCCTATTGGCTCCTGGGATGGCTCACTGTCTCCAATTCTTTCTGTTTTTGCTGGCTCGTTCTTCTGGCTACGCTGGTGCACAGGTCCCTAAGTGTTTCCACCAAAGGAACTCAGAGACCGCAGCACAGCCCCAGCCCATTCACAGGTGTGTCACCTGCCAAGCAGAGGAGTGGAGCAGTACTTACCGGGCCCCAAAGGAGAGAGAGCCTCTGCACCCTGGTCATGCTCCCAACCCCACATGTCTACCAGTGTCCCTGTGTCCTCCAACCCAGCCGCAGCCCTGATGTCTGCAGCAGCCATTTCCAGTGCTACCCGGTGTCCCCAACCCACCGCCCACCACAGTGGCCACTAGCTAAGTTCTCTCTACCAAGTCTTCCCAAACTGCCTGCCTGGCCAGCTCTCCCTCATTAGCAGGGGATCCTGAGGAGTGGGGAGGGTCCCCCTACTCAGGACCCTGGCCTCAACATGTACCTGAGGCAGACAAAATCTCTCTCCTCCAGATCTCAAGTTTCTGCATTTTGAAACTCAAGGGTGGACTCACAGGACACAGGAAGATTTTCACAGTTTTATCCTTGGTGTCAAGGTCACTGGAGCAGGGGTGGGGGAAGTAGTTGGATCCTGGTTTGAGCCAAGTGTATCTCCCGCTTCGGATATGCTACGTCCGCTCTGCTCCACCAGAGGGCGCCAGAGAACAAGGCGCCTTTGTTCCTAGACTTTCCATACAATGCTGCTGGGTGATTTTAATTCTCCGTGCGACCTTGGATGTCAGAATGTGACTGACAGAACAAAACTTCGTTATAATTTTATGTTCTCGGGGTTTGAATTCCCTGGAGCCACTCACTGCACACCACTCTAATAGGAACTGAGACATCAAATAGAGGAAGATCAAAGACGAGATTGGCTCCCTTTGTTCACAAGAGCACAGACAGTGGCTACCTGTTCCGGCGAGATCTGCTGCGCTGCCTTCTCCGAGTCCTCCACCTGGGCACGACTGTCCCTGTGTTTCTTTCTTTTGGCTATTTTAAATGGTCTCTCAAGATCTGGGACATCCTAAGTCACACGAACAACAAAAATTAAATTTTGGGTTAGAGCGGTTTTTGTTGTTGTTGTTTTGTTTTTTTGTTTTATACAGTTAGACACTTTTTACACTGTGATGTACTGTACACTTAACTTGCCGATGCCTATGTGTACCCCCCAAACAAAAAAAGATGCACAAGCCAATTCTGGAAGCGGTTAGGAACATTAGCAGAAAGCCCTTTTACGAAGCATGCTGGAACAGCAGCTCCTTGATGTTGCACACTGGCCATCTTCCCGTGCTGGCTACAGCACAAAGTGGGCACACCACAGGAACTGTTAGAGAAGGTGAGGAAGCAGGCGAGACACTCCCGAGTCTCCCAAATGCCGCTGGAAAGGAAATTGCTTTTCTGAGCACAGCAGCCAGATCCACCAGGCAGGGAGGGGCTGCAAACCACAGAACCTCCTGGCTCTGGCTGGCCACATGCTCTGCCTCCAGCCCAGCCCCCTCCTTCCAAGCATGCTCCTTCTGTTTCTTGGCTTTGTGATCCCAGCAGCAAGCAATGATCTGATTTCTGTAGCCGGGCAACAGGGCCAAGGGGCACCGAATGGTGGAAGCTGGCAGGTGGTTTGTCTGAGACACTGGAAATGGAGGCAGAGCATTCTGAGCGGGGGCTTATAGAGGATACTGGCAGCCATCCTAGGCGGCTATCATAGGTCCCCGGAAAAATCATCTTCATGATCTCATCCTTACCCCTCCCTTTTTTCCCCACAACCTCCTATATACCGTGATCTTTGCCGGCTGTCCTCTCCTATAACAAGTTAGAGTGGGAACTGGATAGATGGCTCAGAGGTTAAGATCATGTCCACTCTCTCGCAGAGGACCCAGCACCCACGGTAGGCAGCTCACAACCACCTGTAACTCCAGCTCTAGAGTTATCTGATGTCTTCCGGCCTCTGACCGCATACACATGAACATACCCACCCACCACACACACACACACACACACATGTATACACATAATTAGAAATAGCTTTTAGGGGCTGGAGAGATGGCTTAGTAATTAAGAGCTGATGGCTCTTTCAGAGGACCTGGGTTCAATTCCCAGCATCCAGATGGCAGCTCACAACTGTAACTCCAGGATCTAACACCCTCACACAGACTTACATGCAGGCAAAACATCAATGCACATAAAATAAAGTTAAAAAAATAGTTTTTAAAATTGAGGCATGTAATTCATATACTCAAAACACATCCTTTTAAAGCCCATGATTCAATGGGCTTCAGTGGGACTTGGCAGAGATGTGCAGTGGTTACCATAATCAAGTTCTGAACATTTTCATTGCCCCGAAAAGAACAATGTTTATCAGCAGTCACCTCATCCCTTTTCCCCAACACTTGCAGCCTCATCTACTCTCAGGCTGTAGAGTTTTTCAGGCTCTCCTGGTCCCCAATAGCCACAAGGTAAAGCCCCCACCTCAGTACCTCAGAATAGGACTGTATTTGGAGGCAGGGCCTTGAAGGAGGCGACTGAACTAATTGAGTTCACAGAGAGGGCCCTAATCTAACTCCACGTCCTTGTGAGAGGAAACGGGGCCGCACAGACATGTGCACACGTGAGGATGATCAGGTGGGGATGCGTGGGGCGTGGGCCTACGGCAAAGGCAGTGGCTAAGGAGCAGCGGGCTGCATGGGAGCAGCTGAGATGAGAGGCCTGCATCCCCGTGCCCCTCTGCCGTGCGGGTTCAGCTGGCCGTGTACTGACCTTCACTATGAAGCTGTGAGCCCACATGGATCTTTGCTATCTTATCTCCCCGGGTATTTTGTCGTTAGCAAAGAAACCCTAAGACATCACCCGTCTCCAGAATCACTGGGAGACTAAGATAAAGTCAGAACCCTTCTATAACTCCAAAATGCACACGGAAGCTAGGCGCCTGCCTGCGAGATGAGCAGCAAAGACTGAGGAACTGCGTCGGGGAGGGGCAATCAACGTCAGCCTGACAGAGCCGGAGTTACCTGAAAGGAGGGCACTTCAACTGAGAACACGCCTCCACACATAAGATCCAGCTATAAAGCATTTGCCTCATTAAGGACTGATGCAGGAAGGGCCAGCCCCTTGGGGTGGTACCATCCCTGGGCTGGTGGCCCTGGGTTCTGTCAGAAAACAGACCTCCAGTTCCTGCCCTGTTTGAGTTCCTGTCCTGACTTCCTTCAATGATGAACAGCAATATGGACGTGTAAGCCGAATAAACCCTTCCCTCCCCAAGTTTCTTTTTGGCCGTGGCATTCTATTGCAGCAATAGAAACCCTGAGACAAGTGGTAACAATAGCAGAAACATTCAACTAAACTTGTTTTTCTTTGGGTTTATTTATTGGGGCTGGAGAGATGGCCAGGCGTTAGAGGTTAGGCTCACAACCAAGAACACTAGCTTTATTTTATGCGTCTGGGTGTTTTGTCTGCATGTATGTCTGTGCACCGTGTGCGCCTGACGGTAGAGCATTTATGTGACTCACTCACAACAGACCCTGGGTCCAAGATCGTAGCCGTACCGACTGGTCTCCTAACTCGGCAGCGACAGGTTCACAGTCAAACCCAAGATCAACTTTTCTGGTTCTCTCTGAAGTATGATTTGTTTAACATTCCCAAACTTTTTTATTTGAACTTCATTTGCTTCAGTGACCACCGAATCTTTATCGTTTTTCTGTCTGGTCATTTGGTTGTGACAGGGTTTCACTATGTGGCACAGGCGATATTTGAGCTTGAAGCAAATCTCTTGAGCTGAGTGCCAGGATTCTGAGTGTGTGCCACTGTACCCAGCTCTCACTGAATCTTGATGAAGTCTAATGTCTTAGTGGGACTTGGGAAAAGTGAGATTCAGTGTCCTGGCCTCAAACAGGATTTAACTTAAGAGTTGGAAGTAGCTATATCCTAATTCTTCCCCCACACTCTTTGCCCTTAATTCCTTCCAAGACTTCCATGCCAGGTTGTGGTAGAGTCCCTGGCTCTGCATGCATGAGACCCTGTGCTGGACATCCATTTCTCCTCTGATAAAAAGAGATGGAAGAGACAAGGAGAGAGGGGAGGGAGGGAGAGAGAAGATGTGATACATCTATATTAACAAACTGGAGTTCGGTTGGTTTTCCTTTCACTGAGTTATTAGGATTTGCAAAATACTCTTTTGATTGTTGGCCAATGAGGAAGGTAAGCAGCTTGTGAACCTGTGGACACGGACTGGAGGAAGACCTCCATGTCTGCCTCATCTTGGTACTTCTAGAACCGTGACACCAGCCAGCCCGCCCCCTCCACTTTTGGTGCTGGGAAAGAGAGAGGGGTCTGAGCCATCCATCCCTTGTCAGGCATGTGAAGCTGAACGGGTCGTTCCAAACCATGAAACTACTGGGGTCATGTGATCAAGTAGATATGGCCAGCAAAATATTTTATATAATAGAAGAGAAAATAATGTACTTGTTCTATATAATATGGAAAAGATTGCATTTACACAGTGAGTGTAAATATTGTCTCGTCAAGCTTCTGCTTCTGTGCATGCACACGTGTGCACATACACACACACACACACACACACACACACACAGGATCACCATGAACGAACATTTTGTACTGGGGGCTAGATGGTCACAGATAGGGTCAGAGTGGCAGCCTCTTGGGGGAAGGAGGAAAACCAGGAAAATGGAGTGAAGGGGCCAAAGAGTAGGTAGTGGGGCCCAGGAGCTCCAGGGAACTTTGTTGCACATTAGTGGAGCCTGGTGTTAATTAGCTTTGAAAACAAAGCAAGTGCCAGGGAGCAGAAAGAGCCTACGAGGCTCAGCAGAGGCTGTGTCGGGTGGCACCGTGATGGTGAGATGATGGTGAGATGGCCTGACCAAGGAAGGAGCAGGCACCAGATGCCTGGCCCCCGTTTTCTCCTGAAGCTGAATTCAGGGTCTCTGATGAGCCTGAGCAGGAGGAGCAGCGTGCCAGCCCTGCAGAGGCCAAGACGGTATCGATGTCATCTGTAGTGTGCTGTGCTGTGATGCAGCATCCCAAGAGAGCCCTGCTGCTGTGTTGCCATAGCAACATCTCCCCTGCCATGGCCATGTCACTATTCTCTCATCATGCTGCTTCCTTTGGCTGTGAAAACGGGCTGCCAGGCAGGGCCCCTGCAAACTTCAGTTATCACCATCCCCTCCACAGGGCATGTGGGAGAGGATGCCTCTCAAGCCCAGAGACGATCCTGGCAGGGCTACAAGGGTCTGGTGACATGTAGGTCTTCTGTTTCCTTGTGTCAAAGAGACTAGTCCAGATACCCAGGGGGATGGCAGGGCAGACACAATCCTGCCTCCTCAGTGACAGCGGAAACTTGGACCAGGGCCCAGCAGTAGATTCAAACAGATCCCCTCAACTCAGCGATGGTGAAATGAGACAAAGAAGGGGGACCCCTGTGACTCAAGGGCTCCAAGGAGAACAAAGGCCACCCAGCACCCCAGAGACATCTGGGGACGCTGGCAGAGCAAAATGGACTGGGTTTTGGAGCAGGTTCTGGCTGTCATCCGTTCCCTGCTTCGTCTCCATGACGGATTTGCATGCTGATGCTTCCAGGCGCCCAGGAAAGAAAACCCAGATTCTTAAAGCAAAAGCAACAAATGAAAACGTTCAAGAAAAACAAGGGCCGCAGCTGTGCTGGGCCAGACCCACGGGTTCTGTGTCCCTTACACTTTCCTTCCACAGAACACTGAAGCCTTCTGTTGCAGGGTTTTGAACTGTGACAGCTTGTTTCCGGGCTCAGATGGGCTTAGCACAGGGAAGCAGGGGCCCTGGAAATGCAACGTCCCCCACCCTCAAGTCACACTGATCCAGAGTGGTCACCTCATCACATGCGTTGAATGACACACATACGTGCAGGGAAAATACCGGTACACATGAAAGTATTTTTTAAAAAAGAATAGCTAAGATGGCTGGGTGTGACGGCACACGCTTTTAATCCCAGCACTCAGGCGGCAGAGCAGGCAGATCTCTGTGAGTTCGAGGCCAGAGAGGTGAGCGAGCATAGTAGAAGATCCAGTAAAAGCGCACTGAGGCAGAGCCGCAGGGCCCTGCAAGGAAGGAGGCTTGAAGCATGAGTTGCCTGTTGGGCCTCCTGGCTGGCTGCCTTCCACGCCCAGTGCATGAGTCTGGATGGGTGGGTGAATGATGAAGTAGGAGCATCCAGGCTCAGGAAAATCCTACCAAGAAGTTTCAAGAGGGAAGAAGAATCAGGAAGTGAGGAAAGTGAAGGCTGGTGATCAACCACTATCTGGGTGAACCTGGGACTTTAAAAAAAAAATCTGAAATAAGTTGGGCAGTGGTGGCCCACGCCTTTATTCACAGCACTCGGGAAGCAGAGGCAAGTACATCTCTGAGTTTGAAACCAGTCTGGTCTATTATGACAACCAGGGCTACACAGAGAAACCCTATCTTGGAAAACAAAAAAACAAACAAGCAAGCAAATCTGAGCTAAATTCACAGAGAATGAGTAGTCACCCAGACATTGTGCCCTCAAGGCCCCGTCCATTTCCCATGTGCAGAAAGAGGGCTTCTAAGCGAAGTTTACAGCTTCTGAGCTAATTCCAGAGTGCTTGGGGTTCAGCTTCTGCACCCACTGTGTGTGCAGAGGTCACTGGGAAAGCTTCTGCTAGTTTGCAGGCATCTCCCTGCGGGATAAGCTCAAGGCCTCTCTGCCAGCTCATAGTGGGTTTTCCTTGTCCAGGGTCCTCTTAACCTAGTGTGACTGTCGAAGAGGAAACTGCCTTCCGTAGATCTCAACCACTTTCCCTTGAGGCCGGGGACTCTTCGAGACAGGAGCGAGACTAGCAATCAGAAAACAGTTTTAAAGTGGGCAAGCTGGGGGCTGGGTGATAGTTCAGAGGGCAAAGCGCTCACAACACAACTGTGAGGACCCGAGTTCAAGCCCCAGAACCCACATTACAAAGGCTGGATGTGGTGGTATGGACTGCAATCCCAGAACTGGGAAGGCAGAGGCAGGCAGATCTCTGAAGAGCAACCAACCTGGCCAACTCAGCAGGCACTGGGCCAATGAGCAGTCGGCTGTCAAAACAACAGCCCAGACAAGCTGAATGGATAATGCTGGAGATTGTCAGCTGACTACCACATATGCCCATATACACATGACAACACACAGACAGACAGACAGACAGACAGACAGACAGACACACACACACACACACACACACACACACACACACACACGGCAAAATTAGGTGTTAATGAGAAGATAAAGGGTTTTTAAATAAAAATGACAGCCAGCAGTTTGTATTCACAAACTGAAAAAGAAAACAGCAAGATTCCGCCACAGACCTTTAAAAAGAGTTAAAGCTGGGCTAGAGAAATGGCTCAGCAGTGCTGAGCACCCACAGCTCTCACAAAGAACCTACATTCAATTCCCAGCACCCACATGGCAGCTCACAACAGTCTGTTAACTCCTGTTTCGGGGGCTCGGACGCCATCTACTGGTCTCCAGAGGCATTCTAGCACATGATGCACATATATGTAGGGAAGCCACTCACATACACACACACACACACACACACACACACACATATGAATAGCTAAGACTGTGGCACACACCTTTAATCCCAGCACCCAGGAAGTAGACACAGGCAGATCTCTGTGCCCAAGGCCAGCTTGGTCTCCATTAAAGTTCCAGGCAGCCAGGCTACATAGTGAGACCCTATCTTAAAAAAGAAACAGCTAAGACCAAACTGTGTCACTGCAAGTGTCAGCTAGGATGCCATGGCTTAACTCTCACTTGCTAGTGGGAATGCCATGTGTGTGACCACTCGTGTGTGTGAGCACTCAGAGCATTCATGTGTGTGAGCATTCATGTGTGTGAGCACTCGTGTGTGTGACCACTCCACACAGTCTCTTTAATAGTTACTTTACTGAGACTCCTCCTTCACTCAAGGTGGTTGTCCAAGAGAGAGCCCGTGTGCACAGAGCCTGGGACTAGCAAGCACAGCTCCTCCATTTGAACAGCCCCGACTGGGAACAGCCCACATGTCCGTCACGGTGTGACCTGACAACCGAACCACTGCTGGCAGATGAAGCAGGACACCACACACTCCGATGACATCAAGGGCCCCGAGACCAAGGTGACAGAGAGTCCAGATTGAAGGATTTTTCACATAGAGAACTTGAGACAATGCAAACTGATCTATGGTGGAAAAAGCTACTTGGAGGTTGCTCTAGTGTGGGATCGAAAGAAGCAGGAAGTGACCTAAAAGGGACCTGGGGGTGGGGGTGGAGATGCATTCACTGTCTCAGCAGGGGGAGGCACACCCCTGCCAAAATGTATCAGACACCGGGCCTGGGGTGCACAATTTTCTGTATGACGTGAGAGCCCAGAAAGACTATGAAGACCAACAAAAGTCCCTCTTGCTTCTGCAGCTCCGTGTCAACTGCCCCACCCCCTCCCTCCCCCTCTCATCAGCCCCCACTCGCACCGATCCACACTGTGCTTTGGTTCCTGCCACAGTCACGGTTGTTACAGCTTGCCGAGCCCAGCCACTGGCTCTCCTCTTTTCCACACTGGGGCATCTGTTCCTCCCTTCATGTTATGCCATCTTTGCTCACAGAGGGATAATTCTCCTGCCCCCCGTGAGTCCCACCACCTCTGTCTCTTCCTTCATGTCATCCTTAGCCTGCTTCCTGCAAGTCAGTCTCAGGCTTTACCGACCCCAGTTCCCTGTCTCCTATCTCCCTTGGGTCTCGGTGCTCCTTCTCTTCTGTTCTCCAGGATTCTCACAATTCCACATCCGTGTCAAGCCCTGACACCATCTTACTCAGACTTACACCCACCGGGGGGCTCTGGACCCTCCTGAAATCCAGTCAAGTCTGAACTTAGGATCTTCCCGAAATGTCCCCTCTCCACCATGACAAAAAATTAGGGCCATCTGACCCTCTTTCGTCCCTTCCCCTCCAATCACCAGTCTCCAGGGATTTTTGTTTTATTTATTTGTTTTTCTGAGATAAGGTTCACTGTGTAGCCCTGGCTGTCCTGGAACTCACCTGTAGACCAGGCTGGCTTCAAACTCAGAAATCTGCGTGCCTCTGCCTCCTAAATTCTGGGATTAAAGGCGTGTGCCACCACCACCTGGCCAGTCTCCAGTACTAGTGTGTGCTGTCCAGCAGGTAGTTTCAGAATCACCCCTCCTCTCCAGGTCCCCCACTGCCATTTACGTCAGCTGTTATCATCTCCAACTCGTCCCGAGTGCACACTGGCAAGGTATAGGATTTGCATGATGCTGGCCGTTTCTCCAAGCAAGCTCTCTGGATCCCTCACCCACTCTGTGAGCCAGTCAATAGCCTTCTAATTGACTGGTGGGTATTTTTTGCTTTTTTTTTTTTTTATCCAGAAGTTAACACTTCCGGGTATAGACAAACAGTGGAACTGGCATAACCCGGATTGCTTCATGTGCTTGGCACTGGAAAGAACACAGTAAACGTTTGTTGAGTAAAATTTATCAAGAAGGAAAATAGGGGTCTATCTGCGCACACCAGGTGGATGTGACAGTCCAGAGGTGTCACCAAGTCTTGGGTGGGGCAGCAAGGACTGTGCACATCTCCTCCTAAGCAAGCGGAGTGTGTTCCCAAACAGACTCCAAGACCTGAGAGCCTCACTGAAGCGTGGGTCATGCCCCAGGAACCAAAGGAGGCAAGCCCACACTTGTGCACACTGACATCAATGTTCGAGGTCCAGAGGGAACAAAGGGGCACTGTTGAAAACAGAGTTTTGTTTGTTTTGTTTTCTTGAAACAGGGTTTCTCTGTGTGGCCCTGGCTGTCCTAGAACTCACTCTGTAGACCAGGCTGGACTCAAACTCAGATATCCACCTGCCTCTGCCTCAAGTAGTGGGATTAAAGGTGTGCACCACCACATCCAGCTTGAAAACTAATCATTTCAACGGAAAAATTACAAAGGAAAATGAGACAGGTGGGATTAAATGACAAAAACAAAATGAAGCCTCAGGAAAAGATCCAACACATGTGCAAGTCAATTGTCTTGGTCCACGCGTGGGGCGACCACAGAGTCACACACACTGGCTAATTCTCAAAGGACAGAAGTCTGTCTCATCAGTTCTGAGGCTCGGGATGCAAGAACAGCATGAGCAATTAGTGTGTGGGGATGGCCATAGCCGCACTCTTGAATGGCACAGAGCAAGAGAGGAGAGGGCACTGATGAGGCGTCCTCTTACAAGGATCTTGACCCCGCTCTCAGGAGAGTACCTCATGGTCTGATGGCCTCCCAGAGGCTGATTTCTAAATGCTGTCTTCCTGAAACACCTGGTCTTTAGAGTAGACATATTCAAGTAATTTAAGTCAATTCTTTCTTTCCATTTATCAAAAGCAGGGGTTGGGGCTGGAGAGATGGCTCAGCAGTTAAGAGTGCATCCTACTTTTGCAAAGGATCCAAGTTTTGCTCCCATTTGCCCGTAACTCCAGCTCCAGGGGATCTGTTGCCCTCTTCTGGCCTCCTCAGGCACTGCACTCATGTGCACCAACCCACTCATTGACACAGACGTGTATATATATATACACACTGCTAAATATAAAAATAAAACAGAAGAGCAGGTTCTCCTGATCTTAAAGGTAAGAATGTGAAAGAATCAGGAACACACACACACACACACACACACACACACACACACTGAAAGACTGACCTAGTTTCATTTAGATGCTATTCTGTGTGATCTCAAGAAGGTAAACAAGCGCAGAAATTGGCAGTCAGGAATGTTCATGGAAAACTGAATAGAGAAACTGACTGCTCCAGCTAATACTAGGAAAAGTTGGTGTGCGTTTTGTAAGTCTCTTGTTTCACCTAAATTTAAAATGTGGTTTAAAATAAAAATAATTTTTATCATAAAACTACCATATGAAATAGCATATAAAAGACTTAGCTGGGTTGGAGATATACTCAGTGGGAGAATGCTGACTAGCATGCACACAGTTCTGCATTCAATCCCTAGTCCTCTCCATAGGCAACCCAAGGACTCTCCTGAGGTTGAAGGCATAATCCAGGAGCTGGGCTGCCCATGCAGGATGCGGACTGGACGCCTGGAGACAAAGGGACAATGAAGTGCTGGCCACATCAGTATGAGGCATGTGGGTTGAAGGGAAGAGGCCTGGTCCCCTGTTTGAGAATCCATGACTGAGCTTTAAAAGCCATACAGTAGTGCAGCTCTCAGCGGGACAGAGGGGCTTCCCAGCAGAAGGACTCTGAAGTCAGTAACTAGAGACAAGAAGGAGGAGATGGGGCGCTTAGCAATGAGTCCCCATCCCAGGGCCTGTGAGCTCCAGTCACTGAAAATGACCCACAGCCCACAACACAGGTCCTGTGTTAGCATCGGAGTCACCAGCATGAACATGGACTGGGAAAGGAGCGTGAGTAACCAGTCACATGCCTGGCCAATGAATGTGTCCAGGCACTACACAGGATCAAACTCAGTACAACTCTTCTCCTTGCTGTGACCAAATACCTCACAGAAGCAAGTTATTCTGGCTCCAGGCTCAGAGGGTCCATCATGGCAGCCACACATGACGGCTAGAGCAGCTCAGTCAGTGGTAGTGGGAGTTTGAGTCTTCCCACGTCTCAGTGGCAGACAGAAGGGCTGAAGACAGGGCCCCGGACCCTCAAGGACCTGCCCTCACGATGTAACTCCACCAACCATGCCTGCCACCCTAAGGCTTTCACAGCCTTCTCAAACAGCACCCCCAGCTGGGGACCAAATATTCAAACACGTGAACCTGTGGCTGAAACTTCACATTCAGATGCAACGGCTAACAATCCTGTTCTGCGAGTGAGAAGGAGAAGGGAGGGATGCAGCTGGGGAACTGCAAATGATGCCAGATGGTGAGGCTGCCCTGGACTGCACTGTGGTCCAGTACAGCTGGAGCCAGGTGAGGAGGAGGGAGGTCCCGAAGGGTCTGGAGAACCTTCTTCCCAGGAATGGAATCACGCTCTCCCCACTCTGAAGAGCTACAGTTTAGGAGGTAAAATCCACTCTTGGGAGTAGGAACATTCTCTCAGCTGCACCCACTCCCCTGGGGTGCTACTATTGCTGAACAGACTACCTCTGTTTGAGGAGGGTGGGGTGAGTCTTATCAGGATGACTGTTGCCTTCTCTTCCCCGAACCCTGCTTGGTTAAAAGTACTGAAGTCCAAGGCACCACTCCTAGACATTCTGACTTAAGTCAAAAGTAAGGCCCCCACCGAAGGCATTTCCTGAAATCTCTCCAAGAGACCCTGATGTACAAGATGGAGGTGACTGGATGAGGGTTGAATGGCCAGGAATATAATATAGTAACAAGGTGGGAACTCTTGAGGTAGCAATGGGAAAGAAGATGGTGAATTTGACAGGCAGGCCATAAAGATGCAGAATAAAATGTTCCTTTTTTTTTTTTTTTTTTTTGGTTTTTTCGAGACAGGGTTTCTCTGTGTAGCTTTGTGCCTTTCCTGGAGCTCACTTGGTAGCCCAGGCTGGCCTCGAACTCACAGAGATCCGCCTGCCTCTGCCTCCCAAGTGCTGGGATTAAAGGCGTGCGCCACCAACGCCCAGCATAAAATGTTCCATTTGATGGGATACAGAGGTTGTCTAGGACCGCTAAGTTCCAGATACAGGCATTCAGCCTGAGGCTGTGGCTGTGGCTGTCGAAGGTGGTGGAGAGGAAACAAGTTCATTTTAGGCCCCTGGAAACTTTACTGTCCCCCGCTGACATCCTTCACTCAGGTTTACCAACCTCTGGCCTTGGAGAGAGCCTCAAAAAGATGAGTCTAGGGCCTGCAAGATGGCTCGACAGGCAAAGGGATTTGATGCCAAGCCTGATGACCCGAGTTCTATCCTAGGGACCTACATGGTAAAGAAAGAACCAACTACTGCAAATTTTCCCCTAACCTCCACACTTACATCATCATCACCATCATTACCATCAACAACAACATGATCCCATACACACCACACTCATCACCATCATCATCAACAAACATGATCTCTCTCTCTCTCTCTCTCTCTCTCTCTCTCTCTCTCTCTCTCACACACACACACACACACACACACACACACACACACACGGAAGTAAACCTGGTTCTCTCCCATCCTTGACCTCCTAGAGGGACAAACATGCCCCTGTCCACTCCACCCATCAGGTCTGTAGTGAACACAAACATCTGGCACTAATTCCTGATTTCAAGGGTTAGGGGATTTGCCGGTTCTGGTGGCACAGGCCGGTAGGGTTTGCTGAAGGGGGCAGAAGCAGGAGCATCTGGAGCTCAAGGCCAGCCTGGGATATACAAACTGGGCAGTGGTGGCGCACACATCTTTAATCCCAGCACCTGAGAGGCCGAGGCAGGTAGATCTCTGAGTTCAAGGCCAGCCTGGTCTACAGAGCTAGTTCCAGGACAGCCAGGGCTACACAGAGAAACCCTGTCTCAAAAAAAAAAAAAACAAAACAAATAAATAAAAACAAGAGTGAGGAGAATCACCAAACATGAGTAAATATTAGCCTGGAACTATGGGAAATAAAAGCGAAGTTCACACACTGAACCAGACCACAGCTGCTTGTGTCCTGACCCCTAGTGACCTGTGATGTCTTACACAGATGTTGGAGCCTATCTCCCAATGATCCATGTTGCCTGAAACAAAATGCCCAATTTCAAGAAAAGCAACTTATATTGTAAAATTACTACTTAAGACACTGAGGCACCCTCTTGTCTATCCAGATATGGGCCCCCCCCAAATGACCCAGGAGATAAGACCAAGTACTTGCCCCACAACTGCTCTATGAGACAGCCAGCCCCTCTACTCAGGCTGTTCTCTCTGGAAATCCACCTGCTGCCTCTGAAGTATATTTCAGTAAGCACGCTGTCTTTTCTTGCCCTGGTAAATTCCTACTACCATGTCACCAGCTTTCCCTGTGCCTTTCCAAAAGGCAAGTAGGATGTAAGAGAAGTGCTATCCTGGGGTCTTTGGAGGAGGAAGTGAAGGAAACCACATGGCTTGAGGAAAAAGCTGGATGGGTATGGAAAGCCTTGAGCTGACTCCTGCAGGATTTGAGTGGGCAAAGGAGAGGATAAAGAGCTTTGGCCAGAACAGCTGAGCAAGCCCAGCCCTGGAGACCAGGCCCCTGGTGCAGGGTTTGCCTGGTGGAGCCTCAGAGAGAGATAGAGAAAGGTGGGACAAGGAGCAGCATCTGGTGGGGACAATGGTCCATCTTTGGTGCTGTGACCAGCGCAGTGAGGTGGCTGGATATAGTGGCCTCTTCAGGGACCACATACTATGGGGCTCTTGGAACCAGACTGGACACCAGACCAACACGCCTCCCAAATCTGAGGGAGGGCTGAGCCTCCCATCTGTCTACAATTGGGATATGGGTTTGGATTACCATTAAAGTTTCCTGCCTGCTCTACCTGGGAAATCCAAGGCTATCTGTTCAGTTAGCCTTGAGGCCACACAGA
Organism: Peromyscus nudipes; assembly: GCA_902168325.1. Classification (NCBI taxonomy): domain Eukaryota; kingdom Metazoa; phylum Chordata; class Mammalia; order Rodentia; family Cricetidae; genus Peromyscus; species Peromyscus nudipes. The sequence goes on along the minus strand of CABHPH010161931.1, from coordinate 14,790 downwards.
GGAGATCCATTAACAAGCTTCATGGACAGCCACCATCTGCCTGTTCACTGCCTCTGAAGACATGCTTTCTCCTGTGCCTTTTAATCTTGGACTCTCCTGCCCCACTGAAGGTGCTGCAAAGCCAGTGTGGGCTGCTGTTCTGGGGTGCCTCTCAGTGAGGTTTCTCCCTGTGATGCGCATTGGAAATGTCAGGTACCATGAGCATGTGCTAGTTGACTTTTTTGCTACCTCCCTGGGTCTCTTCTTCTTAAACTTAATTATTTTTGGTGTATGGGTATTTGACCTACATGGATGTTTGTGTACTACAAGCATGCCTGGTACCTGAGGAGGCCAGAAGAGGAAGACTAGAATTATAGATGGTTTTGAGCCACCATGAGGATGCTAGGATCAAACCCATGTCCTCTGGAAGAGCAGCCAGTGCTATTAACTGCTGAGCCATCTCTGTAGTCCTCTTGGAACTCTTCTTGAACAGCACAGAGACTGGCTATTCCCTCAGGGGACATTGCGGCTCCTAGGATGACTCCCTTGCAAGTATGTGCTGTGGTGTGGTGAGTGGTTTGTGTTTCTGTATCCTGCTTATTTTCCGGACCCTGTTTCCAGCTGCACACACCATGGCCTGGGGGTGGGGGGTGGCAGGAAGTACCCCTCCAGAGAATGTTCTAAACACACACAAGCCACACACACACAACACACATGATACATACACACAACACACATCCTCAGCCTTAGCACATCCCCTGTGCTTCTATCTACAACTTAGGCAAGACAGCCTCAACATCTCACCTACTGGGTGTCCAGGTAGGGACCAGACTGACAAGGAAGCCATGCCAAGCTCTACTGGGGCTCTGTTAGAAACTGTGACAAGAGGAAAATGTCCTCAATTCCCCACCCAGGATTCACAGAACTCCAAGTGCCTCCAAACACACAACTGGCTGAGCTTGTCCCTCTGTCTGAAGGACAGATCATCTATCTTCTCATCAAAGCCCTTTCCTATGTCTAGGTGTGTCTGTGAAGATTGATTCACCAGGACTGAGGTGTGGTTGTGGCTCTTCTCCATGTGGCCAAAGGTGCCACTGACTCTCGGTATGAATCAGATAGGTCTTTCAGATATGAATACTCCAGAACAGAGGAAGGAAGAGGTCACATAGCCCGATGATGCGTGTTCTGGGCCCCAGATGCTCAGGAGCCACCTTAGGCTTTCCTCTCTAACAAGGAACCCTGGACAAAGCAGTGTGGGAACAAGAGCCCTAAGAACGAGAGACCCAAGAGGCAGATGCCACATGGGCTCTCCACTAGTGAAGCCACCAAGTCACATCCAGATCAGCCACACCCTGGTCATAACCAGAATAAAACCGTGGATTTCTCAGTTTTGCTGGGACCTTTGTAGGTGCCATGGAGTTGGGTTTAGTATTTCTCACACTCACACACACACACACACACACACACACACACACACAATATTTGACATTAAAGAGTTTTAGCTGTGTTAACATTTACATGCCTATTTCACCTCTATGGCCAAGAGCTAGAGCGACTAGGAGGTGCTACATGCAGGCTTCAGTCACTGGGCACACCTGTCCCTTCCAGTTAATGCAGTTTCTGATTCCTCCGTGAAGCAATTACCTGCTGGTGAGGGCTTTGTGCTAGGCGGCTGCTCAGGAGAGGCAGATGCAAGCCCTTGTGGTAAGTGTGGAGGTCCGAGGCCATGGTCTGAGGAGCTACACCTGTGAAGACGGAGGACACACTCAGCACACGGCAGGCCTGGAGACAGGCCTGTGGCTGAGAGGAGGAAATGGAGTCACCTGGCTGAAGAGAGAGACCCATAGGTGAAGGGCAGGACCCTCAGACCAACAGCCCTGGGACACATGCACCTTAGCTATAGTCTTGTGACTTTAGTTACTGATCCTCAAGGCCACCTGGCTACACAGTCGAACGGTTTTTCCTGGGTGAACACAATACCGTAGGTCACTCTGCCTCCCTGGAGATCCCAAAAGCCTCATTTACCAATGGAATTCAAAAGACCCTACTTGAGTTAGCAGTTCAAGGATCTGTCCTAGCCACCCCCCCCCCCCCCCTCCATCCAGAACAGAAAGGGACGCGTCCTATCCAGACCCCGTATCAGCCTCAGCTACCTGACTCCTCAGCACTGCTCTAGACACAATTCAACTGTGCAGAAAGTCAGACTCAGCTTTCTTCGGATTTATTGGGAACTGAATTTGCTCTGGAACTGTCTGTCCCCTCCCCCCTGTACTCCAGACATGGAGATCTCCTCCAGCCTGCATCTTCATGAGAGGAGGAGAAAGAAGAAAGCATACACGATACATGGATACAGGTAGCCGGACAGGGCATCTTCAGGCGACTTGTAATGGAAGTAGCTTGGGAAGTGGTTCCCATGGGAGACTCACTGGGGAGCCAGGGGAGCCTGGCCATCCTCCGAGAGCCAGATGAGCTGCCTGAAGTCCTGGTTGGTTGGTTTTTAACCAGCCGGGACTTAGGGACTGAGCATGGGGTGTTGATGCCTCACACAGAACACTGATGGGCAGAGAGGGATGTGGTTTGACACCGTTGCTCTTTATTGCCACTGTGATGGGGACAGGAGCTCACATTACTACCAAGGGTATTTAGGAAATGTAATAAAAAATATCTCTGATAGAGTCTTATGTAGCCCAGGCTGGCCTCTAATTCGTTATATAGCCAAGGATGACTTAAACCCCCAACTCTCCTGCCTCACCTTCCCAGTGCTGGCAGGACATGTGTGGGACATCACACAGTCTCTGCTGTCCTGGGGATCAAACCAAGGGCTTTGCGCCTGCTAAGGAAGCTACTCTGATAACGGGGCTACAACCCCGGCCCCTGACTTTTCTTTAATTGAATCTTCATTAAAGGGGAACAGCAATCTGCCATGAGCACCTTGATTTAATTCTGCAAAAGACGCCTCTCCCACCACGTATCCGACGACCTACATCTCACTAAAGCCAGGGCTGTACTGGAAATGCCCTCACCCCCAGGCCTGCCAATCTCAGGCCCTACCATCAGGCCAGAGGTCCTTTCTTGGTCCGCACAGCTGGTGTCCAGGTGCCCTGAGAGCAGGTGTGAGCCCCAGCTCCTTCCTCCTCTCCCTCCCCCACCGTCCTCCACCATCTCTCCACCCGGGCACCAGCTGTGCCCACCCAACCAGGCTGGGATCTTTCAGGTCCCACAGTCGGGTCCAGGCAGACTCACCACCGGCTCCAGGCCACTCTGTTGCCACAACAAGGCAGCCCTGGCAACGAGTGCAGGAGACTTGGTGTGTTCTGCCCGCCCAGCGTTCAGCCTCTGGCCCTGTGGCACCGGCTGTCTGACTCTGGGGAGCGTTGTGTTCTCCCAGCTATGGCTCTCTTGCTCTCTTTTGGATCTATTCTCCTAAGTGCCTGCAGGTGTTGGGATTGGACTCTCGCTCTCCATGGCACGACAGTAGGCCAGCCCCAGACCCACTGTAGAAAGCGGCTGCGCGTTGCCTGTCACCAACATCCCTTTCACACCTAGTTAGGCGTGGAAATACAAGCCGTGCTGTTTCTATTCTTTGATTTGGAAACATGAAGCAACCACCTTTGAGCTCAGCTCTCTGCCAAGCAGAGATGTCACAGCCGTGTTCCTGGGCCCTGCCGTCCCAGGTCTTCCACGTGCTGTGCTTGCAATGATCCTAGGTCCCTCAGCCTTCGAGGAGCCTCTTCTCACTCCAGCTTTTACAGCCAAGCACTGAGAGGATGGCCCTTGGTGGTCCCCCAGGCACTCAAGTTGGCTCGTGCTATTAAGAACACTCCTGGGGCTGGGCGGTGGTGGCACACGGGAGGCAAAGACAGGCGGATCTCTGTGAGTTCAAGGCCAGCTTGGTCTACAGAGTGAGTTCCAGGACAGCCAGGGCTACACAGAGACACCTTGTCTGGGGAGGGGGTAGCGGAGGTGGGGGTGGGGGACCAAAATACCCCTGGGGCTGGAGAGATGGTTCAACAGAGTACTTGTTGCTCTTGTAGAGATGGCTGACAACTGCCCGGAACCTCCAGTGCCTACTTCTGGCATCCCAGGCACCAGGTGAGCACATGGTGCACATACATGGGCACATAAAATAAATAAATATTAATAAAAATACACACTCAGCTACCTGGTGAGGGTTCAGGGTCATCTCAGGCTACTCTGCTGGGCAGGCCCATGCTGGGCTGGTGCTTACCACTGAGCCACACCCTGGCCCTCTGGCTCTGCCTCCTAACTGAGTGCACCCCCAGGAAGGGCGAGTGACCCCATGCATTCCTGCTTTGCCTCTGGCAGGCAGGGTCCTGCAGGACTCTGATTTGCCTCCTCTTACCTCTCTCTTCCAGACTGGCTTGTGTGGCTCAGGCCCTCTGATCCCTTGTCCTCTGCCTGGCCAGCCTCCCCTGGTGTTTGATCGGATACCCATCTAAACGTCTGTGCTTGGTCACCTACCCAGTGACTCAATACTTGATCCTGCCCCACCCAACTCTGGCTCTGATGGAACTTGATCTGCTTTTTCTCCCCTCACTGGGCATTATCATCTGATCCTTCGCCATTTTCACATTGTTTACTAATTACGGCCTCCCACCCCAGGAACATAAGCCCTAAGGGTCTCCTGGGGCAGGGAGGCATCCAGCTCTCCAGAGAGTGCCTCCTTTATGACTGGCCGGCACTGGGTAAGAAGACGGCGTACCCCACTGCCCTTCTATTCCCTTCTGCCACCACCGCGGTTCCTCCCCATCCCTCCCCTCTGCCCTCAAAACCACCAGTCACTCACCGCAGAGCACACAAGCTACCTGCTGTGGCCTTGCTGCACACCCCTGAGAATCTCTGTGAGCACTGTCAGACCGGGTTTGGAGTGGGCTGCTGTGCAGGCTCACTTTATATCAACTTGGCACCAGCTATCATCACCTGAGAGGAGGGAGCCCGTGTCTCCCCGTAAGATCAGGCTGTGAGTAGACAGGCCTGTTGGGCATTTTCTTAATTGATGATTGAAGGGAGAAGGCCCAGCCCATTCTGGGTGGTGCCATCCCTGGGCTGGTGGGCCTGGATTCTAGAAGAAGCAGACTGTGTGGGCTGGAGAGGTGGCTCAGAGGTTAAGAGCACTGACTGCTCTTCCAGAGGTCCTGAGTTCAATTCCCAGCAACCACATGGTGGCTCACAACCATCTGTAGTGGGATCTGATGCCCTCTTCTGGCATAAAGTCATACTTGCAGATAGAGCACTCGTGCATAAAGTAAATAAATAAATCTTAAGAAAAAAAAAAAAGCAGGCTGAGCAAGCCAGTAAGCAGCACCCCTCCATTGCCTCTGCATCAGCTCCTGTCTCCAGGTTGCTGCCCTGCTTGAGGTTCTGTTCTGACTTCTTTCAATGATGAACAGTGGTGTGGGAGTGTAAGCCAAATAAACCCTTTCCTCCCCGAGTTGCTGTTAGTCATGGTGTTTCTTCACAGCAATAGTCACCCTAAGACAGCTGGTGCAGGAGATGGGAGAGATAGTTAGGTAATCTCCCCAATAACCTCCCTGTTCAGAATACCCAGGGCAGGGTATTTTGTTTTCTTGGTTTTGTTATAGTTTGTTATTTATGTGTGTCTATGTGTGGGTGTCCACAGAGACCAGAAGAAGGCATCAGATGCCCTGGAGCAGGAGGTACAGGCAGTTTTGAGTGACTCCAGGGTGCTAGGAACCAAACTCGGGTGCATTGGAAGAGCAGCGGGCATGCTCACTCAACTCTCCAGACTTCTTGTTGTTGGTTTGTTTTGTTTTTCAAGACAGGGTTTCACTGTGTAGCCATGGCTGTCTCTGTAGACCAGGCTGGCCTCAAACTCACAGAGATCCGACTGTCTCTGCCCCTTCCCTCTGCTCTCCTCCACCCCACCCCACCTCCCCAGTGCTGGGATTAAAGGCATGCGCCATCACTACCAGGCTCTCCAGCCTATTTTTGTTTTTGAGGCAAGGTCTTGTGTGTCACAGGAGAGCCTTAACCTCTGCGTGTAACGAAGGAGGACTCCAGCCTTGCCACACAGTGCCAAGCCTCGGCTGCTCTTCACGACCCCTTTATGCCTTCAAAAACGGTAGCACCTGGGTGGCTCCTATACTACCAAGTTCAGATGCCAGCTCAAGGCATGACATTGGCCGTGTCCGGAACACAGCTTCTGTGTGCTGACTCTCAGGAAACACTTCCCAGAATATTTCGCCTCAAAGATGCTGGTCACTTCTTAATCACCGCTAATTTCTCAGCTCCAGCTGACCAGCATCAAGTATCCCAGCAAAGCAAAGGTTTCACTTTAGTAATCTGTTTTCTTGTTAATCACAGCCGAGTCTTCAGCCTCAGCTAACCAGAACACAGATTCTTCACATGAAAAGCCCAGGGGAGTCTTTGTTTCCCTCTGACACTTCACCAGCCCGGCCTCCATCCTCTGCACCGCTCTCAACGTTCTTATCTTCCGAGCTCCTACAGAACAGCTCACTGAGCTCTCAACACTCAATGGTTTTGCTGGTGCAAAATTCCAAAGTCCTTCCACAATCCTCCCCAAAATAACACGGTCAGACCTGTCAGCAATACCCCCGCTATCCTGGTACCAACTTGTCTTAGTTAGGGTTACCATTGCTGTGATAAATCACCATGACCAAAAAGCAAGTAGGGGAGGAAAGGGTTTATTTGGCTTACACTTCCACATTGCTGTTCATCATTAACGGGAATCAGGACAGGAACTCATAGGAGGCAGGAGCTGATGCAGAGGCCATGGAGGGGTGTTCCTTCCGTCATGGGCTGGGCCCACCCTTATCAATCACTAATTATGAAAATGCCTTCTAGCCTGATCTCATGGAGGCACTTTTCTCAACTGAGGCTCCCTTCTCTCTGATGACTCTAGCTTGTGTGAAGTTGACATGAACCTGGCTGGTGTACCTGCTTTCAGTCCATCGTCTTACAGTCCAAACCTTTATCTTTGCTCAGCTCCTCATTTGCTTCTCCAGATCTCTACAGACAAGGAAGTGTGATGGGCAGGGTGACATCTGCATCCCCTGGGCACCTGGTCATGCCTTCTTCCCAAGCTGGTGTGAGAGCCCACCCCCTCCTCCATCATCAGTTATAATGTGCTGGATGCTGTTTTCTCAAATCCCGACAAGGATTCCCATCATCTGTAGGGCAGAAGCATGAGGCAGCTAGGAGGCTGCTGATGCCTCAGCCTAGGCACATCCCTCAAAGGTCTGACAGGAATGCAATCTGTAGGGAAGGCATGCCCTGGGAGCCTTTAGTTCAGGAAGTCTGAGAACCTTGTGGTGGGTACCATCGTCCTCAGAGCCCACCTTCCTGTGGCAGCCAGCGTTTGTACATGTGAACCTGGGTGAGGAGATCACATCTAAGGGTCTCTTCCGATGACCCTTCTGCCGTTGCTGCTTCTCCACAGACCCCAGGCTGACACAGGAGCGGGCGTGGTGAAAAAGCTCTTTGTCTGAAGTCCGCTGTTCCTTCAGCGCCTCGTGTGTGTGTTTTGTCCCCGAGTGGGATGGCACCGTAAGAGGATTCAGACAGGGACAATTGTCTCAGAACTCTTTAGCTTGATTGTCCCCGAGCTGCACATGTTGTGGTCAAGTGAGGCCCACAATCTGGGGCGGTGCCAGAGAATTAGACAGCGTGAGGACTGAGGATGGCAAGGATCGTCCTATTGTGCGCCAGCCCGGCCTGGCCTCCACACTTGGGAGCCAGCGAGCGGACAGCTATGCGGCTGACTGACTGATGGAGGCACTGAGCAATGAGCCAGGTGGCTGGGCTCAGGCGCTGCCTTACAGTGTGCAGCCCACCTGGAGATATTGTCTCCCCCATGGTGGCCCGGGGTCCCTGCTATAGCAGAGAGGGACCGGCTCTCTGCTATAAAGTGACAGAGTGACAAGGACCTGGAGGGAGTTTGTTGAGGGTGCATTAGTGGGAATCTGTCAATGACGCCTTGGCATGAGCTTCACAGAAGGGACAGGATGGTTGCAGAAGGAGGCCGTGACTGGGTAGCCACCTCACCCACAGCAGTCCCCTTAACTATGAGTCGGGACGAGGAATTGCATGTGATTGAGGGCAAAGGCAAGAACTGGGAAATCAAGCCTTGTCCCTTGGCTATGTTCTAAGGAGCTTGTGGTGACCTGTCCCTTGGTATTGGGTCCTGGGGTGGGGAGATTCAGTAAGGCCCAAATCTAACTCCATGTGGACTCCAACATGGGGTGGGAGAAAACAGACAGGGGATGCCCAGGGATGCCACACATGTTTCTCTGCTGAGCACTATGCCTGCCACATCAGGATGGGAGGCAGGTCAGTGACTACTCGGGAGAGATTGTGTTAACTGATGTCAATAAAGTGAAGGCCCTCTTGACTCCACTGAAGCTGGTTATTTAAAAAGAATAAAAGAAAAAGAAGCCAACCTCAGTCATGTGATGTCAGATGTTCTGAATGGTTGAGAATGGTTGACCACTTAGCAGCCACAGACAGGATAATTTTCAAAAATAACACAAAAGGAGAAAGTTATTAGAGTTTATTTGGACACCATCACTGGTAGCTGACTGGGAGGTCCAGTGCCAGGATATACACAAACCCAAACACACACACACCCACACACACACACACACACACACACACACACACACACACTGTATAAAAATAATTGTAAAAAAAAATCACAGTAGAGGCCAGCAAAATGAATCACAAACAGAAATCAGCAAAGCCCAAAGTTGGTTACTTTAAAAATAATTAGTTGTATCTAGGCAGTGGTGGTGCTTGCCTTTAATCCCAGTACCTGGGAGGCAGAAGCAAGTGGATCTCTGTGAGTTCGAGGCCAGCCTGGGCTACAGAGTGAGTTCCAGGACAGCCAGGGCTACCCATAGAAACCTTGACTGGGGGTTAGGGGAGAGAGTAATGGACTTATTTGTTTGGGGAGGAGGTGATTCTAGGACAGTATAACATTCAGACTGTGGGTGGCTATTGTTCACTGCTCTTAGATCCACAGTGTGAGACAGCAAAAGATTTGATGAAATGTGCTGTTTGGAAAATAAAAAGAATGTAGGTGAGCTGAACGATGCAGACAAGAAGGGCACAGACAAAACAGCTGCTAAAGAGAAAATGGAAGAGCTGGAGAGATGGTTTAGTGGTTAAGAGCACTGGCTGCTCTTCCAGAGGACCCGGGTTCAATTCCCAGCACCCACATGATGGCTCATAACTGTCTGTAACTCCAGTTCTAGGAAATCCAACACCCTCTTCTGGCCTCCACGGGCATCAGGTACACAAACAGTGCACAGAAGTATGTGCTGGCAAACACATAAAAATAAATATTAAATAAAACATCAATATTAAAACGAGAGAAATAGAAGCTCTGCATTGGGACAGTAGGGAGAGTGAGACCTCACTCCAAAGGCTCCACTGTGAGGCTGCAGCAGTGTGAGAATACACACTTATTTAAAGAGAGACTGAGCTGATGTCATTGCTGGAAGATCTTCCCGACTCAAAACAGTCTCTCCGATGTGCATAGAGGTCACTACAGCTGTGGCAGAAAGATACCAGAGAATATACTCATGTGGCAACAGACCCTGGCAGCAGCAGCTTCTTGGTGGCCTTTTTGCCACATGGAACACGCAAGAGTTACGGGACCATAGAGGCTTGCACCCAGGTTCCAGAAAGCTACCAAGGCTTGGCAAGGTGCAGAAGCATTGGAGTCTCTAAAGGGAGGTCCAGAGAAGCCACTGAGTGAAACAGAGAGGTGGAAGTTTAAATCACGGTGGAGACCCTGGGATGGAGGAGATGCCCAAACTGTGGGCTATCTGCCATGGAAAGCTGCACACACAGCGTGGAGACAGCTCAAGAGGGAGGCCAAGTGTGCTGCAGTTGGAAAGAATTGGAGGGAAGGATCCGAGACAGCTGAGCCCAGATCCCAGGCATGGGGCTGCACCACCCAGTATCTGGATTTTGGTCTTGCTTTGTCCCATGCTCCCATCCCTTCCATTTGTAATAACAATATTTATTCTATGCCACTGTATATCAGAAGCATGTAATTTTTACTGTCTTTTTTTTGTTTACTGGTTTTTATAGAGGCTCAAATTTAAGACTTTATCTTGAGTCACAGAAGAGACTTTGGACTTGTGAGCAATGTAGGGACTGGCAGATGCTACGGAGACTTTAGGACTGTATGTATTTTACTAGATGGAATGAGCCATTATGGGACAGGGGTGGAATGTTTCCATTTAGAAGTACCATGTCTGGGTGTCAAGTTGTAAGGGGTGGGGTTGTGATGGTTTACTTTGTCAACCTAGAGTCACCTAGGAGACACATCTCTGGGCATGTCTGCAAAGGCGGTTCCAGAGAGGCTTAACCGAAAAGGGAATGTCTGTCTGGAATATAGGCAGCGTTACCCTATAGCCTGATACTTTAAGTGAAATAAAATGTAATAATGAATAAATAAAAAGGAGAAATCAGGCCAAGCATCTGTGTTTACCTTTTCACTGCTTCCCAAGGGCAGATGCAATGTGACCAGCTGCTCTACTCTCTTGACTGACACATGCCTTCCCCTCCATGATGGACCTCATCCCCACAGACTGTGAGCTAAAATGAACCCATTCTTCTTTAAGCCCCTTTTGTCAGATAATTGTCATAGCAAGGGGCAAAGTAACCAGCAGATGGATTTCTCACAGCCACAATGGCCCGTGCACTGAGGTCAAGGCAGTGTGCTGTGCGGAGGTCAATGTAGTGTGGTGCACTGAGGTCAAGGCAGCGTGCTGCGCGGAGGTCAATGCAGTGGGCTGCTTGCTTTGAAGGAGGCCTGACTTGGCCACTTTCTTGGAATGACAAACTACAAAGTTCTCATGCTAAAAAGCAAAGGGTCCGAACGGCAGGCTTAACATGCTTGGACCCCATAGATCAACCGCCCTAAGCTGAACTGAACCATTTCAGAGGAAACCACAACACTAAAGGTCCTGATGGCATTTTGGCATTGTTAGTTTACAAATTAAGGAAAACGGTAACAATACCTATTGGAAAGTGCCAGGTACTGTCTAAGTGTCACACACGGTATGGAGATGAAGTCACACAGAGTCCAACTCTGGAATTCACAGGCACATACCACAGGCAGGGCACACACACTCATTTCACATACAAGGTTACCTACCCTCTAGGATAGACGTCAACCTCTCCTATATATATCTATATATATATGACAGAAGGAGGGAATGGTTCTTAAGTTTACTTTCACTATTCTTTTATACATGGACTCAAGAATTTATGACAAATCACACTTACTACGCAACCTGGTAGCAACCCTGGCTGTTACTCAAATGGACCGTTTACTTCTGGCTGGGATGGCCTACAAGTTAGGAAGTGTGTTAGGCAGAAGCAAAGGTTTTACTGAACGTATACAAGAGGTGTCTGTCCAAATTTCACAGGTGTCTTCCTGAAATATATGTTCACTCGATGCAGACTTCTTGTCCTGTGGGATGGCTCTAGGAGTGTATCTGGGATAAAGCTCTCACGGGCATTTGCAATCTCTCACAAGTTTTGTCATTGTTCCATAGCATTCTTAGAAAGCATTTGTTCTTAAATTCTTAAAAATCCAAGCCGTTTTTGGTAGTGACCTTTTACGACCTCCGAAGTCCCTGGGCCTAAGGAGGGCAGGCAGTTAAGAGGCCATCTTAGAGGACTTACCAGTGTTCAAAGGTTTCTTTCTGGACGGTTATCAGTCATAGTCTACAAGCAGCAGCACACACCATCGAATCCCTCTTTTATTTAAACATTAAGAAATTGTAGCACGGTGACTAGAAAATGTCCTCAGAACATCAGCAATGATGAAGAGACCTCACAAGCGCAGACCTCCCTTTTCTTACAGACAGCCATCGGCCATCCAACACAAACATGCTCCCATCTCTAAAGTGGAGAACCAGGTGTACAAGCCCCTGTGAATAACCAACCAGGGAAAACGTGCTTAGCTTTGAACTGAGGCCAGTTAGAAGGGGAACTGGGAGAGAGCTGCCTGGAGAAGACAGGGAGGAAAGAAAATCAAAGCAGACACAGACAGGGATGGGCAGAGTGGTTTGGAGACCCAGAAGATGGACAAAGAGCGAGGAAGATCTCTCTCGAGGTCCCTCCTTTCGAGGCACCAGGACCTCTCCCTGTGGTGTGACGGCAGCTGAGGCAGGGAGCTGAGTGTCGGTCATAAGGACTGGTGTTTGCACTGAGTGCAGATGAGATGAAGCCATGCTGTGCCCTCTCCATCTGTCCTGCCTAGAGAAAGAGTCCTTCTGTTCATGCCAGAGAGAAAGACTCCCATCTACCTTCACCAGGGTTGCTAATTTTGCCCCTTTGGCATTAACCATTTAAAACCAATGAAGATCTGCTTCCCAGCTGTCAAACTAGGATCAGGAAAGAGGAATCAATGAGTGAATTATTTCATAACTCATCTGATGGCTGGTGTGGCTCCCTCTGAACTAAGGCTTCGTGCTTGACAAAGCTTGTGCCAAGAAGGAAAGAGAAACAGGGACAGAGACAGAGAGAACGCAGGTCTCTACAAGGAAAATACGTAGTTGGTTCTTAAAAATGTAAGGCTTCGATTTAAAATACAATTAAGAATTGACACACTAAAGTTTAACAAGATAAACATTAAACCAGTTATTGACTTGCATAAGGTAAGTGAAAAACAAAACACTGAGGTACTGCATTACTCTTCTATAGCCAACCTTATCTGCTTAGAACAAATACTTCCTCCTCATCCTTGGGGGTTAAATCCACTCAGGCACGGAAGAAATACAAAAGAATCATCCCCTAGTTAGTGGGAAGGGCATGGCTGCTAAGAGACAGGAGTTTTACCCTTCATTCCAATAATAAATAAAATTTAAAAAGTCACTATTTACAGCTTACAGAGTCCCTGTGTCCCCGATCTTCACAGTGATGAAAGACACCTGCCCTCACCCACAGGTACTTCCGGCTTTCCCCTCTAACGGCTCCAGGAGGCGGACTTGCCCTGCCTCGCTTTCCCACAGGCCCCTCCCCTCCCCCTCGCTCCTTCCCTAGCTGGTTCGGGAGACGTTGCTGTGCCCTCAAATAAAGGCTGCATTCTTAGCAAATGCCAACCACAATTCCGTTCCCTCCTTGATCCAGCTCTTGAAAATAATTCTGTGGTCCTGGGAACACCTGTGTGTGGCTGTGTGTGTGTGTGTGTGTGTGTGTGTGTGTGTGTGTGAGTGTGTGTGGCGCTGTGGCTGCGACTACAGTGAGATTGGTGTATGGGCGCGAATAATCATCTATGTGAGTGTGGCATGTGTGAGTGATTGTGTGTGTATGCATGCCCCCATGACTTTTTTGGGGGGGAGCAGTGCCAGTGTAGCCATGGGCATGAGTGTGCGTGCCTGTGCAATGGCAGGGGAGTGTTTTCGTGTGCATGTGTGTGAAAGTGCAGGGGCGTGGGATGGCTGAGTACACAGCTGGCAGGCAGAGCACAAGTCCACCAGGTTCATCCTGTGCCAACAGAGCTCCGTTAACCCCGGAAGCTCACTCACAGGGCTGCCGAGTTACAACTTAAGTTAACCAGAGCTTCTAAGCTTTCCAACACCCAACATCTTTCTGATTCGGAAGGAGACGAACCATAAATGTAGCACCATGTCCAGCTCTACAACAGGAGACCACCCACCCTCGGTGGTCACAGGCTTGCAGAGTCCCCAGGAGGTGGGCTACCGCCTGGGGCAGAGGGCCACTGGGACCGCTCCTTAGGGTGGGAGGTCAGAAGGCATTTCACAGGTCCTTCCTCCCCACGGGGGAGCAGGAAGAGCAGAGGACAGCCACCGGAGTCAGGCATGTCTGCTGTGTCCCGCGATGACCTACGTGGTGGCTCGCGGTGCACGGTGCACAGGTGGGCGGCGGGCATTAGAGGAGGCTGTGGGTCACCCATGACTAAGTGCACCTGAGCAAAGTTCCAGGCTGTGGTCCTGTCTCTTGCTGGCCTACCTGGTTCGCAAGAGCCCAGATGGGGCAAGGAGCGCAGGAGGCGGTGGTGGGCCTCTTGCCAGGTCGGGTCACACCAGGCCCACCTAGCTCACAGCGTGCTCAGGTGAGGCAGCGAGTCCAGATGCCCTGTGCGGCCCCTCGCAGCGGCGGCCGACTCCACCCCGCGCAGCCACTCGGTGCACTTGCGCACCAGGCCCTCGTCCACCACCTCCACCTCCTCCTCGTACTCCTCATCGTCGTACTTGTGTTTCTCATTGAGCAGCGACACCTTGAGCACTGGGCGCAGGCTGGAGGGGCGGTGGCTGGGCATCGTGGCCTGCAGACCTCCCGGCATCAGCGAGGCACCGGGTGGGCGGCTGCTGACAGCCACAGCCAGAGGCGCGTCGGGGACACTGGTGGGGCCGCCCCTCCGCAGGGTCGCGGTCCTGGTCCGGGGACAGGGGACCAGTGGGCGCCGAGGGTCAGGCGAGGGTGTGGGGAAGGGCCTGCGGGGCCGTGCCAGCAGCTGCTTCTCCAGGTGGCGCCTCTGGATGACCAGGATGGCTTCGGGAGTGAGGCTCAGGGAGAAGCGCGTGGCGTCGTCTGGCCCGGACCCCGCCCCCGCAGGAGTCCCCGCGGCGGTGGCTCCCCCTGGGCTGTGGCTGCAGGCGACCCGCCGGGGCGCGGAGCACGTGGTAGAGGCTCCCCCACGGCCCGGAGAGGACTGGGGCAGAACGCGCGCGGAGGTCGGCGGCTGCGGGGTGCCGGGACCCAGGCCGGGACCGCGGCGGCCTGGCGGCCTCTTCAAGGTGGCGGAGGGCCAGGAGCTGGAGAGCA
>CABHPH010161930.1:33610-50324 GCA_902168325.1 Peromyscus nudipes | reverse complement strand
TTTTTTTTTTCAGTGTTCTAAGACTGGGGGCTTCTTAAGCCACAATTAAAGCACTATAATTCTCACAATAATCCTAAGATCTGGAGCTCTAGACCCCCTGAATTTGGACAGCGTCTCATGGTTGTTGGAAATATTCCAAGCAATCTGCAGCACACAGTGGAACTTTAGGGGGTGTCCAGTGGCTGCCAAAAGAGACTTAGGGGAGAAAGGGTTCATTGTCGCTCACATGATAGGATACACACACGTCATCATTGGGGGGGGGTCAAGGATGAAGGATTTGAAGTAGCTAGATAGAACAGACTCCATGATGGAAGTGCCACTCAGGCCATAGACAGCACCACCTGCCAAGATGAAAACAAAGACCTAATCCATAGTTCTGGGAAAGTCTCTAAGTGTACCAACCTTGCTTTTTGGCTTCTGTAGTTATACTTCTGGCTAACTGTTCTTGTTAATTGCATATGTCAACCTATGTTTTTTTTTTTTTTTTTTGTGCTTAAATGCTCACTCTGAGGAAGGCTCAAGTGTACAATGGGATCCAAAACACCCAGTGTAGTTGCTGGCTAATAATAATAATAAGACTTCCTATTGGCTCCATCCTGTGTCTGAGTAGCCTTCTCTGGTGGCTACTCCACAACATTTCTACAATAAGTGAGGTGTGGACTACTCAGCTTAATTAACTGGATAATATCTTTATTCAAATAAAATAAATTGTGTATAATATAAACTTATTTGCTTACTTTTTGGGTTTTTGAGACAAGGTCTCACTATGTAGCTCTGGCTGTGCTGGAACTCGCTCTGTAGACCAGACTGGCCTCGAACTCACAGAGATACACCTGTCTCTGCCTCCTGAGTGCTGGGACCAAAGGCATGCACCATCATTCCTGGCCCAACATCTTCATTTGAATAATCTCTAACCATAGCATTTGAAAGCTGGCATATATATGTATATATACACACAGAAGACATTTTGTTTATTTATTTATTTAATTACATTGTGTATCCATGTGTAGGGGGCACACATTGAATTGACATGTGGGTCCAGCGGACGACTCACAGGAGTTAGTTCTCTCCATCATGGCTTGAACTCATGTGACAGCCTTGGTGGCCAGTGCCTTTCCTTGTTGAACCATTGAACATGCCCTACAGTGGGCATTTTAAAGATTCTTATAGAACTTAAATATTCTCAGCCTTGGTTGCTTCATTGGATTCCTAAAATGTTTTTGCCTAATTGTCAGTGATTAAAGGTGAAACAGAAAAAAAAATTAATTTTTGTTTTACATTTCGTCATCTGCTTTAATTAAAATTTGAGATCCTGAAGTAACCGGTAATTAGAGTGATGCATTTCCCCATATTCATTGTTTGCAATTGCATTTAAAAGTCTGACATCTTAGCAAATGGCATCGTCATGTCTCTGGGTCTCAAAGGCAACTGGTGAATAATTTGTATCATCAATTGCAATTAGCTTATCAAAGTATAAAACACGGCCCACGAATTACCCGTGTATGCAAAATTCTCGTCTTTTTGCTCTTATTTTCTTGTTTTGACACATAGTTCTACTGTACACATCCTGGCCATCCTGAAAGTCGCCATGTTCCCGAGGCCAGCTTAAACTTGCAATCCTCCTGTCTCAGCTTCTTGAGTGCTGGGATGTCAGGTGTATGTCCCCTCGTTCTTAGCTATCTTTCTTCGCTGCTTTGTATACACAGAACATGTGTTTAAAAAGATCCTCGTCTTCTCAGCCGTCTCCAAGAGAGCGGTTTTCTTAGATAATCAAGTATTCTTTCAGTGGCACAGGCCACAGGGAACAGTGCGTTCCTGTACAGCAGTGTTTTGGTTGAAGTAGGAAGAGATAATTCATGAGCAATTGCCTTTAATCTTGATGAATACATTTCCTCATTCTGTGTTAGAATCTTTTCGCCAACGAATTCATTGCTTGGTTAATGATGCAATGTCTCTGTTAAAGTTACGGTGCAGAGCCCTATTCCTGGGCTCAGAATTCTCCTCACATGCTAAATTCTAAGGACTCATTTTGATAAGTAGAATTTATACTGAGAATTAAAACAAAAAACAATAAAGTTATCCTACCCTACACTCCGCTTGTAGTTCAGCTTTTTGAAAACTAACTTTTTTCCCTCTGTGGTTGGAACATGGAAAGATCCTTTGTGAGGGTGTACAGTTATTCCACACAAGAATGACTCTACTCTGTATAGTTAAGTGCAAGTGTATCCCTTACGTAAGCAGGGTTCTTAGCGGGTCTAAGCCTCTGAAGAGTTCTTAACCTGTCGACCCCATAATCGCAACCCTTGATTGCAGAGCACCCCCCTCTACAGTAAAAGTCTCTTTCTTCTTTTACAGAATGGACCACAAGATACAGTCCCCATTTAAGCAGAGCTCAGACAACACCAACCAAGAGCCACTCAAGAGATTGGTGGGCTCAACTTGCCGTGTGCCATTCACTTTAATAGGCATTGCCATCCAATCCCTTGTATTTTGTGAGTCTCGGCTGAATTGTCTCCATTGACACTCCCTTCCGACCCCAACACACATTATTTTGTTGTTAGAACTTAAGTGAGTGTCTAAACCAGCAGTTCTCAACCTGGGGATCTCGGCAGCTTTGGAGGGGTGTTGAATGACCCCTTCACAGGGGTCGAATGTCAGATATCCTGCATATCAGATATATGATTCATAACAGTAGCAAAATTACAGTTATGAAGTAGCAACAGTAATAACGTTATGGCTGGGGGTCAGCACAACAACATGAGGAACTATATTAAAGGGTCGCAGCATTAGGAAGGTTGAGAACCACTGAGCTAAACTATCTGGGCCTTGGTTTCCCTTCATGTGAAAGTCTGGTGGAGGACAGAGGAAGATGTGATTTTTGTTTCCGATTTAGTCCCTGAACTCAGACTGGGTTTGCAAACTTACCTGCACCAAGAAACTGGCGGAGACCCAGCCAAGCTAAGGCGGCTCGCCATGGTATCAGCTGGCTCTCCCAGGCGCCAGCAGTCATTCCCTGTGTTCATTCTCCTGTTCCTCCACACCGAGGCCAACACTTCCCACCATTATCATACTGCCCATGTGTCCACATCTCCCCTGCTTGATTACCCCAGCCACGCTTTCTTCTTCGAGCTTCTAGACGGTGCTAAGCTCTTCTGTACCTCAGGGCTTTGTAACCTCCCCCCTCCCTTCCTGCTCTAGTGACCCTCCGCCAAGCTTCCTGTCTAACTCCTCCTCTCCTCACTGCCTCAGATAGCTGGCTCCCTTCTCTCTTTTGGATCGCGGTTTAAACATGAATTTTCAAAGCAGCACTCTTTCACCACCCAGAGAGAGTAGGTTAGTACTATACGTCTCTCTCACAGAGACCCAGGCATTGCAAATGTCTGTAGCTATAGTCCGTAATTTTAATTTTTTTAAATTCATCTATTGCTTTCCCCCAGGAAACCATAAGCTCTCTGAGAACAAAGACGATGTATTATTTATTTGCCAGCGCACACACACAGTGCCCAGCACCTAATACTTTTGTTGGATGGATAAAGGGACATGATCAATGCCTCCTTAGCAATGTGGCCTGAACTTATTACTGATTTCTCAGAGTTCCTGCGCTTCATCAGCTAGTGAGCTGAGGTCTGTAACCATGATGAAAAGAGTGCACAGGGGTAAGTATTTGGAATGCTGTCATTGAGTATTTTGTTTTTTCATCTCTTTTTATTATTACATTTAATTTAAAATTTTTAGATATGTGTACTGTATTAAAATAATTTCCTCCTCTCCTCTCTCTAACCCCTTCCACACACCATTCTCCTTCAAATTCATGACCTCTTTTTCCTTAATTATTATTACATAAATATGAATAAAAATATAAATGCAGCCTGATGAATCCACTTGGCATTTGCTTGTATGTATGTTTTCAGGGCTAGTCACTTGGTATTGGATAGGTAACTGGGGTCTCATTCCTGGGGAAGACTAGACTAATTTCCCCTTTCTCATCTCTTTAGCTGCCTGTAGCTCTTCGCCTAGGGGTGAGGCCTTGTGGGATTTTCCCTATCCACTTCAGTGTGTCAACTGATGTCATTGTCCAGGTCTTAATTAAGCAGCCATATTGCTGAGATTTCATGGGTACAACTTCTCTGTCATCTGCAGAAGACAGTCTTGAAGCCAACTCCCTGGTCCTCCATTTTTTCCAATCTTCACCCCGCCACCCCTTACACAATATTCTCTGAACCTTAAGTACAGGAGTCGTGTTGAAGATGAGGCAAACAGGGCGATGCACCCCACGGTCGGTTGTCGTCTGCATCTTGACCTTTTGTGGCTTTCTGTGAAGATCTCCACAAGCTGATGAAGCATTAGAGCCACACTTGGGGTGGTCTCGGAGGACAGGGTGGAGGTTGGATATGGCCTTTCTTCTTTCTTTTGTTGACAGAATAGAAACAAAGGAATCTGCGAAAGCAGCAGAGAACCGAGTATTCTGAGCTGGATTCAGGAGCTCTTAGAAAACGTTCATCAGTCAATCCAGAAAGCAAGCACGGTGACCTGACAGTGACTCTGAAACTCAATGAGAACTATGAGAGATACGTTTATAACAGCGCATGTCTTTAAAAATGTTTGCACATGCTCCTGGCAGCTGAGTGGGGTGATTCAAAATTGGTCACGGTAAGGTTTTAGAGCTAAAGAAGTTGTCCCTAATGTGTATATTTTCTGTGTGTCCAAAGAATGATGCCACCCTGGTCGTTTTGTTGTAGACAAGTGTACTACACTGTATAAATTTAGTTGAAACATATATAATAAATCAACTCGTAAAATCTACAATAGAAAAATGTCAGATTTCTGGGCTATAATGTAGTGCATTTAGAAGTATGTGGATTCTGTCTACATGATTATTATCTACTTAAGGGTTAGATGACCTCTAGTTATACCTGCTGTGAATGTAACACATTTTATTAATATGTTTATAATTTTTAAATTAATTATTTAATTAATATTAAATAAAAAGGTTTTTTTTTCTCCTGATACCCATTCTACAGTAGCATCCTGTAATCTCATTGGTGTAATGAGTTTGGGTACTCTTTCCACAATAGCATCCTGTAATCTCATTGGTGCAGTGGGTAACTACCAGATCAGATAGGACACATGAGTCAATTTATTACTTGGAATGTTTACTAGGAATGCCTCAGCCAGCAGACCAAAGCCAAAATATGATTTAGGCAACCAGGGTGCTGTGATGCCAGAACTCGATAATGTTTTTCTGGGTGCTGAGTGATAAGGAAAGAGTGGAGGTAAAACCCACTTCAAATGCAGCAGTTTCTGAAGCATCTACAGACCTCATTTGTCTCTCAGTTAACCAAGGACTCTTGTCTGGCTATTGATTGGTACTCAGGAGTCTCTGCTTCCTTATTCTAGGCACATGTCATAGAAGACACGGGCAGATTTGTCAGTATGTCCCAGGCAGCCAGCCAGTTCATTTCTCATGGCATTCACTATACCCTTGCTGTACACAGGCAACCCTGTTTGCTGTCCTGGGCAACATTTCTCTCTGTTCATTTAGGAACAGCCCTCTCTTCCTTAGTCTCACATTCCAAAATTACCTCCTTCTGTCTTCCTTATCAAAACACGGTGGTCCCACATCTTACATCTGTGGGGGGACTTCATATGGGGTATCTACCCCTTCACTAGACAAGCACAGTGGGGGAAGAGATGGTGAGGAGCTGGTTACTAAAGAATAGGGTGTCTGGAGGGTGATTTTCTCCCACTTTTAGTGACAGCTTTCTGGACTGGCTCTTTATCCCAGTGGGGTAGCCTGGAGAATACAGTAGAGCTGGTGTCTAGGGGGATGGGGACCTGTCCTCTGGCTTTGCTATGGAGCACTTTTAGGGTATTCAGTGCTTTTCAGGAGCTGCCTTGGGCATGGCTGAGACAGACTTCTCAGTGGCCTTTTTTAGTAATATATATTCTTCAGATGCCTTTTTCTAAGGGTCTATGGATGTCAGGGATGCCATGAAATATTCATTTACCACCAGCAAAGAAGTGCTTATTATATGGACTTTAGATGTTTAAAGATAAAGTTCTTCCTGTCTACCTTCAACTTTTGGGGTGGTTCAAAAAAATAGATTACTTAAATTAATGTATTCTCAACTAAAGCAGCCCTCGCCCAGACCGACGATGGGGCCGATCTCACGAGCTTCCGGGTAGACTGTGACTTGCACGTTGGCCAACACTGCATTTTAATGAATTTCCATGCCTCATCTTGGTCCAGCTTAGAAATACGTTGAAGTCAGAACCAGCCCATTTGAACCTGCCCACAGATACCAGTTTAGAAAAAGTCAAGCCACGACATTCAGGTTTGAAACTGGCGTCAAGCTTCCTGTCACTGTTTCCAGAGATGGCGAACAGACCTGTCTCACCCCATCAGTCATTCCATGGTTCTTGTGACTGTGGCTTGTGATAGAGGATGTTAGCCTGGTCCTGTGGCCCTGGACCAGTAGCCATGGGGATGCAGATTTGGTGTGCATACGTACAGTAGGGAAAGCTGGAGGAAGCACTCCCTGCCATCTCAGGAAGCTTCTAGGTTGTGCAAATGTGCACACACTGAGAGGAGCAAAAAGTGCAAACCCACACGATTGTGTGCCCTTCGAGGTGGCTGTGAGGTGCCGGCTAACACGAAAGCCAGCCATCTCTGTAAATACCTACCGAATGCTTGTGATCTACCATGAATGCAATCATGGCCGAGAGAATCATGAAAATTAAACCCAAAGTGGCTTTGTAGCAGGTTCATAGTGAGGGGTGGAGGGGATGTCAAGGCAGCCAACTAGATAGTGGGATTCAAGACATCAAGGAGATCCAGGTGGTACCTATTTTGTGAAGAGGTGAAGTCTGGGGTAATATACCGTTTTTGAGACTTAGTACGAGGTCAGTAAGCCTCCCTCTACCCCTACTCATACACACTGCTAGGGTCCTAGGGCACATGTATAACATGTCTGCAGAACAGTGTTTATCTTGTTATACATGCCTGTAGCAGGAATCTTAAAAGTTCTTATTAATAAAAACAAACCCAGTGCCAGGTATTGGGGTGAATGCTGGAAGATCAGAGAAGCAGAAAAAGCCACAGCCAGCTCACCTTGCCAGTTTCTCAGCTGATCCTGTTTCGTCAGACTGGAAGCCTCTCAGTCCTCATCCAAAATGAATCTCAGCTGAACTGTGCTTCTCAAAGCCTAAAAGCTTAACCAGGCCAAAAGCTTCTAGCTTCTGGTCCTCACGCCTTATATACCTTTCTGCTATCTGCCATCACTTCCTGGGATTAAAGGCTCACTTTCTGGGATTAAAGGCATGAGTCACCAAGCCTGGCTGTTTCCAATGTGGCCTTGAACTCACAGAGATCCAGAGGGATTTCTGCCTCTGGAAGGCTAGGATTAAAGGTGTGTGTGCCACCATTTTCTGGCCTCTGTAACTTGTGGCTGTTCTGTTCTCTGACCCCAGATAAGTTTATTAGGGTGCACAATATTTTGGGGAACACAATACCACCACACATGCCTAAGTCCTTCATGAAGGAGATGAGTCTCATTCACCACTATGTTCCCAGTGTCTAGCATAGAGCTTGTCACATAGAAGGCACCCAGAAAACCATTTAAAATAAAATAAATCAATGAAATAACCGAATGACCATAAGGCTGGCAAAGAAGACATAAATTTGGGAGATATTTAGGAACTAAAGTGGAAAGCGCCTGGTGACCACCTGGGCGGCAAGGGGTTGGTTGGTGCAGAGGAACCGATTTCTGTAAGTGAGAATTCACGACAAAGGAATTGTAGTGAGATTTAGCATCTCATTTTGGCCGAACAAATGCTTTGGAGTTTGTGTTTATGTCCACAGGATTCCTCTGCTCTCAGCCTTGGTCAGAGATGCTTCTGACTGCAGAGCTCACACTTTTTGCAGGATGGGTCAAGGCCTCTTCTTCCTCACCAGACCTCCTAAAATAATCCATTTGTTCTGCGAAAGCTGGGCTGTGATAACTCCGTATGCCAAGGTGTAGAGCTGGAACATATGAGTTTCAAGAGAGAGAGACTAGACTCCAGAAAGATGTAGCTTTCTAATAGGCAGGTACTATTTAAAGATAGAGAAGATCCTCCCAGGCCATAATGGTCTCTAAGAATTGTAATGGCGGCTAGGGGTTGTCTCATGAAGAAGAGTCTGGTGTGAGATGCAAATCTGAACAGCATGACCTTTCCAAGTATGAGACCTTATGCTTCCATGAAATCCAATGTGATTTTCATTGCAAAATTAGTTAAATTTTTTTTCTTGAGACTCTGTCCAGGGAAACAGGGAGGCTAACTGCAGATCTTCACCTCTCTCTCAGCTTCCCCAAACTAGTCCCCTAGTCTCTTCCCCCAGCTCTGCAGCACACTACCTGCTGAGCCCCACCCCCACCCGGTCTCCAGTGGATCACAGGGATCTTCCCCTCCTAATTTTCCCCCTTCCACTCATTGCTTTATCCCAGCCCCCAGCTCCAGCTGGCACCCTTTGCTAACCTACACGCCACACTTGCCAGAAAACCAGGCAGGTTAATGACAGATCTTCCCCTCTCCCTCCATCCCTCAAATCCAATCCCCCAGTCTCATCCCCAGCTCTGAGGCAGACTTTCTGCTGTGGCCTCTCCTGACTCTCTGCCCCATTCCCAGGGGACAAAGCAGATCTTGGTGGGACACCCTGCTTTCCTCCTTCCTGTGGTCCCCTTTAGTGTCCCCTTTACCAGCCCATCCCCATCCCCATTCCTGTCAGCTCCTAATACATATAAACACATTTTACACCTATCAGGATCCAAGAAGAATTTCTTACCGGGCAACACGCGGCCAACACACTCTCCCAAGGACCAGAGAGGGCAACGGAAACCAAGGAACAAACCACACACCCAATGAAGACAAGAGCAGATGGCAGCACCCAGAACTACAACAACCACAAACCCAGATGCCTCGATGCCAGCACAAAAGCACAATAACAGCCAGGACAGTGTGTCACCACCAGAGCCCAGCAACCCTGCCACAGCAGGCCCTGAGAATTGCAACCCAGCTGAAGCCCAAGAAAAGGACCTTAAAACAGCCTTTGTGAGTACGACAGCAGTTCGTAAAGAGGAAACAAGTAAATCCCTTAAAGAAATCGGTGAAAACACAAACAGTGGAAAGATATGAACCAAACAGTTCAAGACCCCAAAGTGGAGATAGAGTTAATAAAGAGAACCCAAACGGAGGAAAACACGGAAATGAAAAATTTAAGAACTTGAACGGGAACCTCAGAAGCAAGCCTCCCCAACAGAATATAAGAAATGGAAGAGAAAATCTCAGGCATTGAAGACCTGTTAGAAGAAATGGATACCTTGGTCAAAGAAAAAATTAAATCTAAAAAACTCCCAGCACAAAACATCCAGAAAAGACAAAAACTAAGAATAATAGGAACAGAGGATGGAGAAGGAACCCAGGTCAAAGTCACAGGAACTATTTTCATCAAAACCATAAAAGAAAATGTCCCTACTCTAAAGAAGGAGAGGACTATAATGGTACAAGAGGCATACAGAACCGCAAAAAGACTGGACCAGAAAAGAGAGTCCTCTTGGCACATAATAATTGACACACTAAATGTAGAGAAAGAAAGAACAGTAAAAGTTGCAAGGCAAAGGACCAGGTAACACAGAAAGGAAGACCTATTAGAATAACACCTGACTTCTCAATGGAGACCCAAAAAGTCAGAAGGGTCTGGACAGATGTTCTACAGACTCTAAGAGACCACAGATGCTGCCCAGACTACTATATTTAGCAAGACTTTCAATCACAAAAGATGGAGAACATAAGACATGCCATGAGAAAACCAAATTTAAGCAATGTCTATCTACAAATCTAACCCTACAGAAGGCTCTAGAACAGCGGTTCTCAACCTTCCTAATGCTACCACTCTTAATACAGTTCCTTATGTTGTGGCTTTTCCCCCAGTTCCCCCTGCTCCCCACTCCCAAATAAGAAGCCAGCCAATGCCAGCAGACTGGGATGGACATGTCTTGCCAGGAGCAGACTCTGATTCGTTAACTCTCATTCCCTCTAAGGACCAGGGCTTCTGGAGCCCCACCCTTCCTCTGCATTAAATATTCATGTACTGCAAGGTTTACAACTTTAACTAATTAGTAGAAACCCAAATACTTCATAAATAAAGGGAGATGACAAAAATAGATAAAAGAAAGGTAGAAACAATGTGTCTGAAAGAGGGGCAATCATCTTGATAATTTCAAAACATATCATTACACATCTTTGTTACACACACATTTCACCTTCTAAAATATTGCACAAATAAACACTGCTTTTATTTAGTAGTATCAGTTTTAACTAGGCAAAGATGTGTTACATTTATTTATGCTGCAGGATGTTACTTTAACAGTGTAAAGGTGTGATACTTTTGTTTCTGCTGCCTTTGTTTAATTATGTAAAGATGTGTTGCATTTGACTCACCTTGCCTGCCTAAGGCACCTGATTGGTCTAATAAAGAGCTGAACGGCCAATAGCGAGGCAGGGAAAGGATGGGCGGGGTTGGCGAGGAGAGAGAATAAATAGAAGGAGAAATCTAAGCTCGAGAAAAGGAGAGGAACCAGAGAAGAAGAGAGGGGAGGACGAGGGATACACCCGGGACAAGAAGCCAGGCAGCGCCAGCCAGCAGACATGAGAAGCAGTGAAAGTAAGATATACA
The DNA here is from genome assembly GCA_902168325.1 of Peromyscus nudipes. Classification (NCBI taxonomy): domain Eukaryota; kingdom Metazoa; phylum Chordata; class Mammalia; order Rodentia; family Cricetidae; genus Peromyscus; species Peromyscus nudipes. The sequence goes on along the minus strand of CABHPH010161930.1, from coordinate 39,610 downwards.
GAAAGAAAGTAAAAAGCCCCGAGGCAAAAGGTAGATAAAGAGAAACAGGTTAATTTAAGTTAAAAGACCTAGCCAGAAAAGAGCTAAGTTAGGCTGAGCATTCAAAACCAATAATAAGCCTCCATGTCATGATTTGAGACCTGCTTGGTGGCCCCAAGGAAAAGCCTGGTACAGGCAGGAGTATTGTTGATTGCATATTGCCAACATTTAAAGGACAGTTGAGAATGCAGAAGGAGCTCAAGCAAAGCAAACGGATGATTAACTAGGCAACGTTCATCACACTCACAGGTTCTGAAGAGGTTTTCAGAATGAAAAGAGCCGTGATCACTTTCACAGGGAGATAAAGAGTTTTCCTACCAAGAGACTTGCTGTGAAACCGGCAAGTGGTGGAAGAGTGTGGTGGAGGAGTGTTCTGAAGAACTCGGTACTGATTTGTTTTCCACACGTTCCCCAGTAGATGCTGGCTCACGTAGACGCTACCCGCTTCTGCTGCTGTGTGTCAGTCTCCACTCAGCGACTTCTGAGGAAGCAGGTGAGGCTTTGTCTGGGTCCAGACTTAGACAGCCTGGGGTCAGAACTTATTTCCAGCAGTTTCTATTTCTTGGCGGCACTTTGTCTATTAATGGTTTCTGGCTTTTCCGTTTTCCTCACAACTGTGCATTCTAAATGCCGACACAGGATTTGATCTTCAGCCATGTGTCGGCTGTGGCTCTCTGATTAGACACAGGGTCTGTCTGATGTGCTGCTCTCATCAGACCGGTCACCAGCTGGATAACGATCCAGATGTTTCCTAATCATATGACAAGTTGGCTCACAGAGTGTTTTGGGTGCACTGTTTTGTTAACCCTCAAAATAACCTCACGACACAGTATGACATCACAGTCCTTCATCAAGCGTCTGCTATCATTAGCCCCAGCTAAAGGCTTGGCATAAGATGCTGAGTGACCCTCTCGGTGACTTTGGGCTTCTCTCGAGACGGCCTATGTTTAACACGTATTTTCCCCATAAGACAAGCTCATATCCCTTCACAGGCTGTCCTGTCCATCTGCGACATCCCCTAAACTTCTGTAATTCTTGTCATCTTCTGTGTCTTCGTTACACTTCCCTCTGGTCTACAACATCATCTTCAGCTGTGGTGGTAACGCACACTGAATAGTTCCTTCCAATTAATTTCCCAGTGTCAGCAAACATTCTTAGGCTTTCACGATACATCTAATATTATTGGTATTCCTTCTCATTTTTTCCAATTTGTTCTAATACAGCCTTCCAAGTTTCTCTTCCCACACAAATATGAACCTATTTTTAAAAATCATTTAGCAGGCAGGGACGTATTTGTTTTGCTTTCCATATGAAGGGTTGGGCCCTGCTCTAAAGTCATGCAGGTGAAAATGCCATTCCAGCTGGGCAATTGCAGACAGACAGGAAACAATGTAAAACGTAAATACAAAGTTTATCAGAGGATCAGAAGCCTTGAGAAGGATGAGCATGCCGGGAGGGGCACCGTGGAAGAGAACTTGATTAGCCTGAGCAAACCTGAGTTTGATCCTTAGCGCCACAGCACAAAAGGATAAGAAAAAGGCCAAACAAGCTGGGAGATGGTGGTGGTTGGTGGTAAGGGGAACAGAGCAGGGAGTGATGCGGTATTTGCTCTTTGAGGAATGTTGGCAGGAAAACTTTTGTTTCACACAGACATGGAAGGTCCTTACAGTGATAGAGCTGCACAGCAAATGGATTACTGTTGACGTGTTCCTGTAATTTATGTGGCTAGAAACTGTGGCTAGAGGAGATTAGGTGTTTTCAGTAACATGGTGTGATTGCTGTGAAGCACACACCTCTACAATCTAGAAGACTTTACACTCTTTGAGTCACTTAAAATACCTTGTTTTTTTCTCAAGTCAGCATGTCAGTTATTTGAGGACTTCATGGAAGAAATTCTTCCTCCCTCCTCTTCTCCCTCCCTCCCTCCCTTCCTCCAGTTATTTTTTCTAATAAGAGGATTTATTTTAATTTTTATTTGTGTGTGTGTGTGTGTGTGTGTGTGTGTGTGTTAAGGGAAGATGGTGTTCTCAATTTTGGGTTGATACCAGTTTCCTAAAGATGAATCAGTAAGAGAGTTTAGCTGGGGTTTACTTTCCTCAAAGTCTCATTGAGTAGTGTTTGTAAGAATGAGAAGTACAGGAATTCCTGCCATGTTATGGGTCCATCTTTTCTCCTGCTTGCTGCTATGTGAATACACCTACCTGGCTAAAGGAGCCCATGCGTCCTACTCTTTCAGAGACCTGTGATGCCATTCACCTCTGGAAGAGGAAGGACCGAAGGGGTGGAGGAGCGCTGGGCACTCAGACGGGCACAGGCCCCTCCCTAGACTTCTAAACTGCTGATCCGATGGGGACTGTCATTAGGTACCATATTTAGGAGACCATCACTGCTCAGATCTCACCTGATGAATCCAGTACTCTGGAGATTCATGTCACTAGCAAACAGTCATCTCTGGGCCAACTGGAAGGAATATCTTAGAAATCATTGCCTCATTTCCTCCAGGGAATGTATTTACTCTGCTTTTGACCATTTAGGGCTTTTTTTCTCCAGTTTTTAAAAATTTTATGTATATGAGTGTTTTGCTTTCATATATGTATCTGATCACATGTATGCAAAGAGGTCAGAAGAGGGCATTAGATCCCCTGGAACTGGAATTATAGGTCGTGAGCCACCATGTGGCTGCTAGGAATTGAACCTACATCCTCTGCAAAGCATCAAGTGCTCTGAACTGTGGCTCTGTTTCTCTAGTCCGAACCTGTCTAGGTTTTTATTTTGAAGCAGTACTCAATTGATTCACTACCTCAAGGTCTTTGATATTGATTTTCTTTCTTAGTTGTTTACTTTCAGCAAAACTTTTTTGTTTTTTTGTTTTTTGTTTTTTTTTTTTGGTTTTTCAAGACACGGTTTCTCTGTGTAGATTTGGTGCCTGTGCTGGATGTCGTTCTGTAGACCAGGCTGGCCTTGAACTCACAGAGATCCACCTGGCTCTGTCTCTTGAGTGCTGGGATTAAAGGTGTGCGCCACCACTGCCCGGCCTCAGCAAAACCATTATTCAATGTGTATTCACTACTGAGTGGTCATTGTATATTAGATACTTTTCTCAAATTGGAGAATAGGTATTAAAATAAGACGTTACCCTCAAAATGCCTGGAGTCTCTCCAGAAAGCAGAAAACAACAGTAACAGCAGGGCCCAAACAGGTTGCTTCTGAATGCAGGCGCTCATGGTGAAGCTTTTAGGGCACGAGGCACTGAGTGATGGCAGCTGGCTGTGCCAGCAGTTGATTTGGAATTGAGGATGAGGAAAGGTTGTTAGTGGAATTTGAGCTGAGGCAACAGAACTACGGGGTGAAGAGCCCTATGGAAGGGGACACAGTGAATTCTTAGGGCTTTGAAGTGGGAAAGACCTCAGAATGTTCTAGAAAAGGAAAGGACTGCAGATGCAGTGAAATACTCCTTGAAAATGGGGTGTGGTGGCTGAGGGAAGCAGGAAGTAGATCACAGAGGGTAGGGGGGCAAGATGGGGAGTTTGAATTTTACTCTGGAAGTTGTTATTTATAGGGTTTCTTATACATTTTAAACAAGTTTGTGTAAACACCAGGATGCTTGATATGAAGGGGAAATTCTCTAGGATAATTTTTAACAAGAGTAATTTACCTCTTGAAGATAGGTTGCCCTACATGTAACAGCTATGTATAAAAAAGGTATAAAATTATCCATAGTTTTATAGCAACACATGAAAAAACATTAAAATTCCCCAGCTGAGAACAAGTTATACAGAGAGTTTTCTGTTGTGTTCTTTTATTGAAAAATAGGAGAGAAAAATAACTTACTGGACTATGAAGATACACAGTGAATGGGCAGGTGGACTTCTGTGAGTGCAAGGCTGGCCTGGTTTACGTGGTGAGTACCAGGACGGCCAGGGTTACGTAGAGAGACCCTGTATCAAAAACATATATAAATAAAGCAAAAATAAAAAGAGTTGAATGAACATGCCTCTAATGGAGAAAGGGGATGTTTTCACAGAACCAGTACTTTCCCACAATCCATCTCCACCTGTTGTCAGCCAAACAGAACATGAGCCATTTAGTTAAAAAAAAAAAAAAAAGAGAAAGCACTATATGTGTGTGTTCATAAATCATGTACTTCATGTCCAATAGCAGAATAGAAAGTGGAGATGAAAGACTAAAGAAAACTGCATTGTAGCAGGCAGGATGTGGTGGAACCAAACTGTGGCTCTCTAATTGAGAATGTGTCCTTGGTCTGCCACAAAGTTCTGAGGTAAAGTAGCCACCTCCCGTCTGCTGCTGGACACATCAGCATTATTGGTCCTCTGTGTCCGACTGTGCAGGTGTGTCTGTTCCATTGGTTGATGCTCATCAATTGGAATCTCCTCTGCCTCATCGACAAACCCTGCTGTTCATAATAGGCTTTCATTAGTTTAGTTTATTAATTTTAATTTTACTCTTAATTTTAAGCTGTACCACAGAACATCCTGTCTGTCACCTTCAAATTAGTATGACCATTGTTCTCAGTCTCAGTTTCTTCCTTGGGTTTCTCATCGGCCATGGTAACCTGGAGTCTCCTCAGCTGCTGCTTCACAAAGCAGGCATTGGGTCCTCCATGTTTGTTTGTTTGTTTATTTGTTGTTTTTTAGAGACAGGGTTTCTCCGTGTAGTTTTGGTGTCTGTCCTGGATCTCACTCTGTAGACCAGGCTGGCTTCAAACTCACAGAGATCCGCCTGGCTCTGCCTCCCGAGTGCTGGGATTAAAGGTGTGCACCACCACCACCCGGCTTGTTTTGTTTTGTTAAGTCATAAGTATATTATTTTTAAAAAGTAGAGAGAAACATTGTTTAATGGAAATCCAAAGTAGGAGTGAGGGAGACGGCTGCTGGTAAAATACTTGCCACCCAAGAACGAGTTTAGTCACCGGCACTCGGCACAGCAGTGCACATAAAAATGAATAGTTACTTAATCCCATAACATTGAAGCTAGCCTTATTTTCTTTGTGTTTGAGCTGGTTGAGTAGAGAGTCCAGATCTATAACCCCGCTTCCCTCGAGTTGCTGAAGGAGCCGGCTCATGCTGCCATTGCCCTCATAAGGAATGTTAACTCCAACCCCATCCCTGATTTTCCCATAAACTTATAATTAGACTGGTAGACATGTTCACATTTAATTCCGAGTGGGGGCAAGAAGTCTGTCTGTGGCATCGCTCCAGGAGGCTCAGATTCCCCGTAGTTTCCCGGTTCTCGATGTTAAGACACATGAAGAGTTTCAGGTGTTGTCTGCCAGATCAAACTATTCTACCAGGGGAGTGGAACACGGCGATCACCCTGGCATTGGAGGGTGAGGGTTGTAAGACAGGATATTTTTACTTAGCAGCCTCTACAGAATGACCCCCCCAGCTGCAGATGGCTGTCTACACACCTACCCACTAAAGATGACTCCGTTCTTCTCCGAGTCTATGAGGAAGCGTAGAAGGTGATTACAGAGCACGTGTCCTGGTGCGTGCAATAGGTGACGGTGCTCACATAGGGAAGAGTAGGGTGTGGAGCGAGGGTCTGTTCCTCCAGCTTTGGAAAGGCCTAAGTGTTCCTGACGTTTGAGCTGCCCCGACTGCAGTGACCAGGTACTTGTTGTGAACTTCTGAGTTGAACCTGCTGCAAATTTCTTTCCGTGGGCTTTTGTGCTACGGCCCTGGAACTCAGCGTGGTTCTACCAACAGGTTAATTTTCACATCCTCTTTTCCCAAATTAGTGGGAAAATAAAAGAATTGGTGTGCAAACTTCAAAACAAACCCAAATCAATTATTGGCTTTTCCTTCTTAAAATTAACGTGTGTGTTGTGCATGTCTTTGCATGTATGTGTACATGTCTTTCTGTGTGTGTACATGTTTGTGTGTGTACATGTCTTTCCGTGTGTGTACATGTCTTTCCATGTATGTGTGTACATGTCTTTCC
>CABHPH010161930.1:10839-33600 GCA_902168325.1 Peromyscus nudipes | reverse complement strand
TGTGTGTACATGTCTTTCCATGTATGTGTGTACATGTCTTTCCATGTATGTGTGTACATGTCTTTCCATGTGTGTACATGTCTTTCCGTGTGTGTACATGTCTTTCCACGTGTGGAGGTCAGAGGAAAACCTTAGGTGTTAGTCCTTGCCTTGATCCCTCCTTTCTTAATCGCCACCCCGGGCTAATGTGTCCTGCGAGCTTCTGGGACTTCTCCGGTTTCTTCCTTCCCTCCTGCTGTAGGAGAGCTGGTGCTGCAGGTGCATGCGGTCATGCCTGGATTTTATGTGGATTAGGGGGATTTCAACTCAGGTCTGCGTGGCTGGCCATGTGCTTTAACAAGAGATGCCAATAAACCATCTCTCCAACCTCCATTCTTTTCCTTTTTCCAGAAAGAGAAATACTTAAAGAGACCCAATTTTTAATGTGAGGTACAGTGTTTTGAAGATAATGGAAGGAGAAAATTTCCTAAGCTCATGGGCTTTATTTCACGTTAAATTTTTGCATTTTTGGAAACAGAGTGAGTGTAAAACTTCATTAATGACACACCTCAGGCTGCCGTTTCCTGCTTAGCTTGTCGAACGAAGAATGGGTGTGTGTCACCACAGTAACTTGTCTTTAACCACAAATGAAGAACTAAGTTTTATTTCCTAGACAAAATGTAAGAGCCAACAGTGTTCACTTTTTTTTCTGTTGGTATGCATCATCCTGGGAATGGCCCAAGACACTTTCCTACTGAGAAAGAAAACCTCTCAAGGTAGTACCACAGGGTTGGTGATTACTCACTTGACTACATTAGTGACATTTTTGTTCTATAAGTCCTCCTAAGGAAAAAAGTGCAGAGTGTAAAAACCACAGCCTCAGCTGTCAGTGGAAATGATAGTTAATGGCACCTCCCTGGTGCATGGGGGCCAGTTCTTGGAAAGAGGAGAACCATGAACTCAGTTTCCAGATCAATGGCTGCTAGCATGCTGTGGCAAAAGCTACCCGATCCAATTGCGTATCTCACTTTAAAGTTTAAAGTTTTAAAAAGATAAGTTATATAAGCATACATATAACCCGTGAAAAAATGGAAAAAGGCCCAAGATACGGAAGCAACTTGTGTTTTCTGGAAATTCTTGCAAATATTGTTTGAAGTCAAAGTGGAGATAATTTGGGATCTTAAAGTGGCAATGTAGAATTTCCAAAGCCTGTATTTTATAGTTAAAATATCAAAATAGTTAAGACAAATCCTATGATGTTTTAAGTTCATTCAAGTTTTCTTCTGCTGTTTCTTTACTGGGAAAGTATAATTTCTAAAAATCCTGGGATAACTGCGGTTGGGGGAGATGTCTCAGTCAGTCAAGTGCTTGTCCTATAAGCATGGTGACGTGAGTTTGATTTCTGGTATCAGTGTAAACAAATTAAAACAAGAAAGGGTTGGGCATGATGGCATCTGCCTGGGATCCCATAAATGGGGAGGTAGAGAGAGTGAATCTCTTGAATTTGTTGGTCAGTCTAGCCATGGTGGTGAACTCCAGGCATAGTGAGAGACTGCATCGAAGAAAAATGAAGTGGAGGGGATTGAGCAAGGCAGCCAGTGTCAACATCTGGCCTCTGTGTACACACCTGTATCTGCACTTTTGCATAAATACCAACACATGCACACACACATTTGCACACACATAAAGTTATTAAAAAACTTAAATCTTGGGATAACTGTTTTCTTTAAGAATCACTCAAAGAATTTAGGAATATGTTTCAAATGCATTTTTAATTCATAAGCTGTTTTTCAAAAGACCTTCTCTGAGAGTATTTCAATGATAAATTCTAAAGCTAATGATTTTAAATTTGTCATGTAACAAGAAATTTTATACAGAGCCTGCAGTTGTTACAGCAGTACCAAATTTGAAGAAAAATCTACTTATACTCTTCTGTCATGTGGATTTATTGGTGTCATGACTGGAGCAACTCCCAACAATAACATGGCAGTGGACATTTTATGCAGACAGTGAATCATATTTTAAAACAAGTTTTACCTATTACTCATTAGTAGTTTTCTGAATAACAAATCCACACGCCTTTCAATGGTCCCACTTTCTTTTTTTTTTTTTTTTTTTTTTTTTTTTTTCGAGATAGGGTTTCTCTGTGTAGCTTTGCGCCTTTCCTGGAGCTCACTTGGTAGCCCAGGCTGGCCTCGAACTCACAGAGATCTGCCTGCCTCTGCCTCCCGAGTGCTGGGATTAAAGGCGTGCGCCACCAACGCCCGGCTTATGGTTCCACTTTCTATGGTATATTATACATAGGTTCCTACTTAGATCAGATCCACTCATTTCTCTAAAGTTCATGCTCCTCCTCACTGAGGTGAACACATTCAGTGAGAGACCCCTAAGCCCTCTTACAGCTTGAATGGCTTCCTCTGGCTCCAAGCACGCTAGCCTGTGAGAGAGGGTCACATTCACTTCCTCCTTCTCTGTGGTTTAACATTCTTAGGAACCAATGGCGCTATCTTCTAGCCCCATGGAGATGTAGACACCCTCTTTCTCAGGTGGATCAGAAGCAGCTCAGAGTTCCCATCTTTCTGGGAGATGTGATCACTGCTCCTTCAGCCTCCTGAGAGATATTGGTGTGAGTGAAGTAAGGACTCCTAACGCTATGCTCTGTGCAGGATCTCTCACACTCAATTTGCCAACCACTGCTAGCCTGGGGACTACCTGGAATAATTCTATATGCTTTTTATCCCTGTTTAACACAAATGTCTCATGAAGCTCAAGGGACCACTCAGTCCCAGGATTTAATTTCCATATCGACTCTGAATTTCCTCTTCCCTGGCTGCATCTCTCATCTCTTTCCAACTTCTAAACCTTTTTTTTACTGTCTCCTTTGAACTCACTGTCAGTCACTTTATTGCTTTAGCATTTTCCCTCAACTTCATCTTCTTTGACTGACCCGACCCTCTCCTGTTATACTGGATTCCTTGTAGCTCTCTCTTATATGGCAATTTTCCTTCCCTGTCCTCTTGTGGTATGGAGATAGTGGAAGTTTAAATGTCCTTGATTTCCTCAGGGTATGTGACATTACTGTAGCTTCATCCTAAAATCCTTAGCTTCTTTCTATTTTGAACATTGGAGTATCACACTGTATCCCACTGGCCCCCTGTGGTTCTTACCTGTGGATGATGCAGGTGGTCCTTTTTTTTTTTCCTAGGAAGATTTTACCTACTGGCTTGCTCTGACTCTTTTCGTGTTGTCAATCTGCATACTGACAGGGCTTCGGACATGCTGGTCTCCCAATCCCATGATTTCCTTTCCATCCCTAGCCTGTCCTTTATCTTTTTAAAAAGCCAGTTCTTCCCCCAGGAAGATCCTAGAACTTACTTTAGAGCAAGGACTGTTCTCTTTCTGGAATTATTTCAAATTCATGAATCTACGGCTTTCTAGCTTGCTCCCTAGAGAACTCACCCCAACAATCATTCAGCACCCAGGAAGTTGACAATCCACCAATATTACTATTTTTTCACCATCTCTAACTCTCCTTATATCTTTATTTCCTCCAATATCTAGCCAGACTTCTATGGTCTTTCACTTGCCTTGCCTTTCCTGACTATATTGACTAGGCAAACCTTCACTTATGCTTGAATTCAATTCTCTGCTCCTGAACTTGAGCTCTGTATCTGATGACAATTTAAATGACAAGGCAAGCATTTTAAGCACAGAGTGCAAATCACCAAGTTCTGGCAGGTACCAATGATAATGGGGTTGGCCACCATCACTGTCACCATCATTATCACCATCACCATCATCAGTAACATCCTAGGCCATTACAGGACCGGCAGGCTGCTAATTGTTTTATGAAAATGATCAGTAGATTCATTCTTCACAATAGCTCAGTGCAGACAGCTGGTGTCTCCTCTGCTTTTAAACTGAGGAAAGGAAGAGCCAAGGAAGTGAAGTCACATTGCACAGGATTTAAGCTGTAGGCCAGGAGAATCCTGAACCAGCGTGCTTTGGTTCTAAGGTCCGGGCTCTTAATACTTGTCTTATACTAACTCCTAATACTGAATCCACTTATAAAGAATATAAATAAAACAAAGTCAAAGGAAAAAAGAAAAGATAGAAAACAGATGTTAAGTGGAACTCATGTAGGGAGATAGCACACCAGGTACTACTTGCCGACTCCCTGGGGGTGGCTTCTTGGAGCCGGCAAGAAATGCTCCACAAACTCACCGTACAGATCTTATGGTGGCTCTTCTGTGTTTTGGTTTTTATTTGTTTTCCCCTGCAGGCATGTAGAACTTTTCTTCTATACATCTTCAGGACCGTTCATGATATCTTATGGGGACTCACCTGACTGCTGTTTAGAAGACAACCTGGACTTATATATCCAGCACTTAATCTTTTCTTTTTTCTGTACCCCTTGGATTGCCTATGGGCTCCTTTCTTCTTTCCTAGGGGCTTACAGAGCTATCTGCCTTGTCTAGCTCCATGGGTTGAGTAGAAATGTAATTCTGAAGTTCTGTCTTCCTACTTACCCATGCACTTGAGCTGCTGTATTCACTAATGTTAACACTTTTTTCCCTGTTATTTTTTTGAGATTGTAATTTAATTACAATATTTTCCCTTCCCTCTCCTTCCTCCCTCCCTCCAAACTCTCCCATCTACCCCTCTCCACTCTTGTTCAGATTCCTGGCCTATTTTTCATTAATTGTTGTTGCATGCATATATATAATTATATATATTCTGTTGAGTCCACATGATGTTACTTGTGTGTATGTTTTCAGGGCCGATCGTTTGGCACCGGGCAACCAATTGTTGTGCTCTTTACTGAGGAGGACACCTCTCCTGCTCCCAGCTTTACTCAGTTGCCTATAGTTTCTTGTGTAGGGTGGAGCCTCCCATGTCCAGTTTGGTGTGTTTATTGGTGCCATCGCTGTTTGGCTCACAAGTGGGCAGTCATGTTGGTAAGACTATACTGGCATAGTTTCTGATGTTGCTAGGAGACACAACCTCATAGCAAATTCCCTGATCCTCTGACTCTCACACTAACGTCAACTTTATCTGTATAGGATGATATTTTGATTTTTTCCTTTGGTCCATCTTTGTCTTGATTAAATGAACACAAAGCCAGGAAGAAAAGAGGTATGTTATTTTTGGGGTATTATGTTTAACTCAGAAATCCACTCACTTTCAGAAAAATAAAATCAAACATTTTTAAAAAGGCTTTTCTTAAAGCTTCTGCAACTTAGAAAAATTTGTTTTAAGTCTAAATAGGTAGTTGGCCAATACAGAGGTCCTCTATAGCCATTGCCTCTCTGCTGCCCCCTGGTGTGGTTGCTAAAGAGTGGCCTTACATGGACCTTCACAGGCTAACTATATTCTAAGGAAGGTAATGTCAATCTCATAATTAGCCATCCAGGTATCTTATTGAGCTTTCATTTCACTGATCTTAACGCTAAACCCTTTCAGTCCCCACATCTGGTCCCACCTCTGCCTCTCCTAAGTGTATTTTCTCAGATTTTTGCTCAACCAACTGACCAACCCGTTTTCTTCTGCTCTGAGATCCATCCATCCACTCCAGGCAAAGACAGCTTATCTCTTTGAAGCAATCCAAACACAAAAAAATGACTTATTCATGCTGTTTCTTTTTCTTCTTTCTCCAATATTTTCTCTGTGTAAACTCTCACTGCTCATCTACCAAGTGGTAAAGAAAATGGTACACATTTCACATAGTTATCCCAGGATACATTTGCTAATATAACTCATATGTAGTAAGAGTCACCAACTAATGTTCCAGTATTGGTATACTTTCTTGTTAGGGAGGAAGTGATGTCCTCACCACTGCGTAGAAACATGATTGACAGTGAACCCAGCCATATGCATGTGCCAGTCAGCTGCCTGTTGCTATGACAAAATAGCTAAGGAAACCAACTTGGACAGAAGGAAGGTTTAGTTTGGCTATGTGAAGGTAGTCTGTGTATCAAAATGTCTTCGTGTACTTTCATCTTTTATTACGGGTAGCACTTTATGGATTTTCCCCTGGCATATCCACATTGCCAGCAGCACCAGGTTTGTGCTTTGGGAGTGGTGCTAATTATGTAAGAGTTCGTTGAAAGCAGGCACAGTAAGGCTGATGCCTCAGATAGCTGCCGATGAGTATCAAGCGACGATCACGGTGCCAATGTGCTAGACGGAAGGATGATTCATATCCCTCAATGCAGAGTAGAATGGTGGGCGATCTTACTGTGCTGCTTAGGATGGCACATAATTTAAAACTTTAAAGTTTTAATTTATTTCCTGTTAAGTAGTAGACTCTAGTTGATTGTGGTAACCTACAGCGAAGAAGGAAAGCTACTGTATCAGGAGAAAAAAAAAACCTATTTGCTATATAAGCCCTGAATCCTCGTTAGATATATGTGATACCCTAATGCCACACTCCAAATTAAATGTTAGTAATAATAAAGGTCATGCTTAAAGTACATTTGCTGTAAATAAGTAATATTAAGATAGCCTTTTAAGACCATCATTGCCTCTAGCATAGCTTCTAGACAATTGCGATCTTTCAGAAATAAATTCTGGAGGAGGGGTAAACAGTACTTTGGGTAGAGGTGTGTTCTCATTCAGTTGGACCAGATTGTTAATTTGGTCTTCTGTGGCATGTCCACATGCCGAAATGCACAGATAACAAATTTGAGATATCCTTATTGACCACTTCATAACAGCTTCCTCTAGGTGGGGAGAATTCCAGATGGAGAACTATCCAGAGCTAGGATGTCTCAGAAGTGGCTCGTCCATCTGAGAACACTGAATTCAGTAAAGGGGGAAGAGGAGTGTGCAGTGAAGCCAGAGTCTAGGCTGAGTGCTTCTAGCTTCATAATGGGCGGGAACCCTGAAAGGACAGAACTACCGATGAGAAAGGCCGGAAGTTGTATCAATAGTCCCAAGTGAAGTCCCCTCCTCTGGCTCTGTGTGTGTGTGTGTGTGTGTGTGTGTGTGTGTGTGTGTGTGTAGCCTACTCAGTGTCTTCTCCCTTCTGGCTCCTAAAAGCTTCATTTTCATGCATAAGTCATTTATAACCCATTACATTTAGCACCCATTATACATCAAGCACTATGATACATTTAGAGATACAAAGCAGAATAAAATAACATTTCTGGTGCCAAAATATCGTCTAGGTTGCTGGCTAAATTAAACATAGAAACAAAATGATCAGATAATATGGTGGGGACTATGATGGAGTTACAGAAAATGTGCTGCAGAGGCAAAATGGGCAACGAGGAGTCAGCAAATGCTTCCTGAAACAGGTGGTGTCAAAACTGAGCCCCGAAGAGTAGAAGTCATGAGGTGACGGAACAGTGGGTTGCATATCAGATCTCCTGCAATCAGATATTTACATTATAATTCATAAAAGCAGAAAAATTACAGTTATGAAGTATCAATGAAAATAATATTATGGTTGGGGGTCACCACGATGTGAGGAACTGTATTAAAGGGTCGTAGCATTAGAAAGGGTAAAAACCACTGATAGAAGGCTCAGCCCCAGCTGGGTCCTGGAGTCCGCTTAGTGACATTACAGTTTCAGCTGTGAGTCAGAACATGGAGAGGAGGTAGGCAGCAGCCAGTGAGTAGTCTTCCTCATCCCATTCAAGAATCTGTAGTAAGAGATAGCTGTTATTGGAGGAGAGGCACCTCTTACCTTTGGGGAAAGTCTTTCTGGACAGTGGGGTTGGGAGGGCCACAGTAGAGACAAGAAGCTGCTGAGGGAGCAGCCAGTGTTTTAGAAAGACAACAAGCCTGTTTCCACAGATAGGGGTAGGGGCTAAAAGTATTGGATCAGGAGCAAAAATGGACAGATCTCAGGGAGTGAGTCGACACAGGTTCTCTCTTAGAGTACTGGGTGCGATTGGAGCCACCAGAACAGAGGACACAGAAGAGATCTGGGCTAGATGACTGTGTTTGAGGTGGCCATGCAACAACTTTGAAATCTGCCTTGACCTTGGCCTTGTTTAGTGGGTTCCCTATGGTGTCACAGTCAGGAGCTGGCCCAACGTCTTTTGTTTGTTTGTTTTTGAATTATTTTTCATACCATTTTATGTGTAGGGGTGTTTTACCTGCATGCATGTGTCCCAGAGGCCAGAAGAGGGCATTGGATGCCTGAAAGAGGAGTTATAGACAGCTGTGAGATGCCACGTGAGTGCCGGGAATTGAACCTGGATCTTCTGGAAGAGCAGCCAACGCTCTTAAATGCCGAGTCACCCCTCCGTCCCCATCATGTGGGCAAACTTTTACTGAAGCAAACCAGAGTTTGATTCAGTGACTGTTGGCCGATGTGGTCAGGCAAGCTGTCTCCTGCAATGCCCACCACAGCACCACTGTGCTGGGTGACTCTGAAAAGTTGAGGTGACTCTCAAGAACATAGGGGGTGCCAAGATGAAACCTTTCAGTTCGCGCATGACTGTAGGCACTCCTCAGGAAGCTGCTCTCCATCTCAGGTCTGTCCAAGTGCCTGTTTCTAGGGAATTACAGCATTTGCTCCCTTCTTCCTTGAAGTCTCTGCAAATGTAGAGAAGAGGGTTTTGGGAAATGTAGTTTCTAGTTTGACTGTGCCCCAGGGAAGAAACCCATAGACACTGCTGATAGGAATATAAATTAGTGCAGGGTGAACTTTGGTGTGGAGGCCCTCAAAAAGCTGAAACTAGAACTGCCGTGTGATTCAGCAACACCATTCCTGTTTGGGAATATACCCAAAGGAACCAGAAGCAGCCTACTACCAAGACATGTGCACAGATACAAAGTCGACTCAGGTATCTGTCACAGATGAATGGATAAAGAAAATATAGAATGTAGATCCAATGGGATTTTATGTAGTCATAAAGAAGAACAAAATTATGTCCTTTGCTGGGTAATCGATAAAGTAGAAATCATCCTGTTAAGTAAAAGAAGCCATAATGCAATAGACAAATATCTATATGTGGAACCTGGAATATCTACTATGTATACATGTATGTATGGATCTATCATCTATCATCTATCTATTGCATGTGTACGGCATGAGAGTAAAGAAGGATCATTTGGGAAGTGAATGGGGACTAGCAGGAGGATGTCTGGGGGACTGGAGAGGGTAATGGTGGGAAATATGGTCAAATCCATGGTATACTTGAAAGAAAATGTTATTGAAACCTATCATTTTGTGCAATAATTATACTCTAGTAAAATTAAACAAAACATGATTATTTATGGTGCAGAGAGTTAAGTCTCTGTTTCTGGAAGGAATACTTAAGTTGTGAAATGGCCAACATTTCCTTTGTGGGAAGAAAAGATTGAGAGAGAGAGAGAGAGAGAGAGAATATATTTATCTCTTAGACCATTAGACCATGACTGAAATTTCTGATTTGGATTCCCTGAGCAAGATTTAAGATCTTAGACTTAAATATTTTTTTTGGGTGTGGTGGTGGTGGTGGTGGTGTGTGTGTGTTTAGTCTAGGACTGATTAGTAACACCCTCCTGGAGTCCCATACATCTTCCTGCTAGTTCCCTTTCACTTCCCAAATACTCCTACTCTCATGTCATATAAATGCAACACACACAAACACACACACACACAAACACACACACACAAACACACATACACAAACACACATACACAAACACACACACACACACACAGGATAGATAGATAAGTAGGTAGATAGATAGATAGATGACAGACAGACAGACAACCCACCCAGGTTCCACATAGATGAGAAAGATGATATTTGTCTATCTCACTATGGCTTGTTTTACTTAACATGATGATATCTACTTTATCCATTACCCCACAAATGGCATGATTTGTTCTTTATGCTGCATAGAAGAGAAGTGCTGGGCCAGAGTTCTGCAGAGAGACCATTCCTGGAGATGGAGATTTAGAAATTGTCAGTGTCTGGAAGTAGTAGAACTGAGAATGGAGCATGGATCTTACTCAAAGGTGAGTGGTGATATGACATTAAAAGAGTTAAAAATTAATCTTTAAAATACATTAGTGCTGATCAGATAAACAGTAGTCAGTAGTCTATGAAAAATTAGTAAAATTGGAGTAAAATATGAGGGCTAGGTGGAATGGTAACTGTAAATAAGTACACATGTATTTACAAATGTATAGTACAGTAGACCCACTTGCAGGAGTGATCTTCAAAATTTGACTTTGGGCATCGCTATTTGCTCATGAATGAAAAAAGGCAATTTAGACTTTTTACCATAGCTAGGAATAACAGTTAGCCTAGTTTTTGTATGGTTCTGGTAATGCTCTGAATTTTTATACACTGGCTTACACAATTTTAAAGTAAATAATTCAGTTTTATGTGTGCACTTAAGGGATAATGATGCTATTATTAAGGCAATATTTTCATAAAAATTTGATTTAGCAAAGCTAATAGAGAGGATTTGGCATGCTCCCAACACAAGGAAATGATAAATGTTTGGGATTATATATATACATATACATGCATACACAAGTTAATCCCTATCTGATCATCATGCATTTTATGCATATATTAAAGTACCACACTGTACTCCCTAAATATGTACCATCATTATGCACCAATTATAAATTAAATCTATTTAAAAGTAAAATATTCTAAATTAACTTTAAATGTATGCAGATGGGTGTTTTGTCTGCATGCTCTCTGTGTACCATGTATGTACCTGGTGCCTGTAGAGACCAGAGATGATGTCAGACCCCAAGAAACTGGAGTTACAGATGTTTGTGAGCCACCATGTGGGTGTCAGGAAACTGGGTCCCCTGGAAGAGCAGTCAGTGCTCTTAACTGCTGAGCCATCTCTCCAGCCCTGCAAAATATATTCTTAAAAATAAGATACATCCCTATCTTTACAAATAGAAACTGTGGGCTTAGGGTGTATCTCAGTGGTAGAGTATTCGCACATCATGCAAAAAAAAAAAGAAAAGCTATATGACAAACCCTCAAAGCTGGATAATATGTAGCATGTACACATTAATGGTGAAAATGACCCTGGTTTGGTAATATGTGTTTATGCTTTAAACAGTCAATATTTGTGAGGTGCTTGTTGCTTGCAAGTGTTGGAAAAGCTGTTATAAACATGTGTGCAGGTTTGTAGCTTGTGAGTGAGTGTGTGTGTGTGTGTGTGTGTGTATGTGTGTGTGTACACACATAAGCTCTCAACGCATCTGAGGGAAACACTGAGAGGTGTAAATGCTGGATTATAGAGTCAGAGTGTATTTAGTTTTGTCGGAGACCACCCACTCATCTTCTAGTGAAGCTGCACCGTGCTGACAGCTCTTACCTCTGTGTCCTGTTCAGCTCTCCGTGCCGTGTTCTAGAGTCGGTCACTGTAAGAGGTGAATGGTGGACTCTTGCTGTTGTCTTAATTTACATAGACATAGATCTCAATTAGTACTTGACAAGTTATATGTTTCAAACTGCAAATGAGAAGGAAAGTCTGTTCTTGGGAGTAAAGAGAAAGCACGAAGTTAGGAAAGGATGTCTTGAAGTCCACTTTCTTTCCAAGGAATGCCACCCTGTAGTAGGTGAAGTTGATGTCTCACCCAAACCAGCATGCCCAAGAGCCAGAAACACAACCCCTGCCAACTCTTCCTGCTTATTTCCAGCTGTTTCTTAGATCCTTTCTCTATTACCCACGATGCTGGTGTCTTTATAAACTCTTCTCTTGGAAACAGTATTGTTGACATTTCCATCTCAACAGGCGTCACGTGCCAGCGAACTAATACCAACTGTGGAACACAAAGGATAGAACAAAAACTGAAAAAAAAAATCAGGAATAGTTAAGACAGTACCACAGAATTTTAGTGGATTGCTGGTGCTGCTATAATTTGTTTAACCCTTTCAGCAGCCTCCCTTCCTGTCCTTAACCACCGCCTCTAATGAACTATAGTGATTTAGCTTTCTCTGGCTGAAGGATTCTTTCTGCTGGGTTTGTGGAAGAATGTAAATTCTGGAAATGGGGGGCTCCATGTCATAACATCATCCCCAGGAGAATGGTGGAGAGAATGGGGGTAGAAAGCCCAGCTTCCCCGCTGGCTATGAGTAGGATCCTTTGGGTGCATTCAATGACCTCACTGTTTGGTCTAAGTCCCTGTGCCCACTGTCACCCCAGCTTGCTAACCACCCTGCCTTGATTTCTTTCTCTTCCCTGAATCCCTTCCCCCTCCTCTGCTGCTACTCCCCAGAATCACCACCTACCTGATTCGCAACTCCAGCTCCGTTTCTGGAGTAACCCAATCTAAGTTTCTTTTTTATCCTTCAGTTGAACATGAGCAAGTAAATTAAAAATAACACGATTGGCAAATATGACTTGTCAATCAGGTTACAAATAAAAACAAAATAATGACCACATTGTGCTTATTGTAGGTCAAATGTTGTTTCAAGTGCTTCACATGTAACACACACACACACACACACACACACACACACACACACACACACACAGGTTGATGCTGTTATTGTCAGCTACATCCAGAGGAATGTTCTCAGGTCCACACAACTGGCATAAGTTGGAGCCAGGATTCAAATGCAGTCCGCTTCCCACTGGTGCTGCTTATCACAATACTAAAATGAAAAATAGAAGTTTTAGAAGAACGATGCCAGCAATGCCATGATATCATGCAAGTATTACATACAATTAAATTGTCTATACACATGCATATACATGGGAATAGTCCATACAGCTAGTGAAATTCAATGTTGCCATAACCACAGTTAAGAAACTCATCATATTAATAGAAGTGGTTAGGAAATGAATCATTTTCTTAAGCATCTATTTAAACTAATATTAGTTAACTGTTGGCTCAATAAAGTGTTTGGGTTTAACATCTACCAGTGAATGACCACCAGCACCGGCTTCTGTAATTGATAGCAATGCAGTCTCTAGGAAGACAAATATGATTTGTCTAGGGCAAATATGATTTGATGTTAAAATCAGCGTGTATTGAGGAGCACCTTGTTCTCTGTGTTGTCTGGCAAATAGTGCGGTCTCTTGAGCTTGTAACCCTGGCTGAGAAGCCTCATTGTGTGGGAATTAGTTACTTTTCTTGTTACTGTGGCAGAATGCTTTGCAGTAGCAACTAAAGGAAGGAAGCATTTCTTTGCCTCAGGGTTTGAGGGGTACATCTTACAGAATGGAAGGCCTAGGTGGTCCGAATGTGAGGGGGCATCTGAAGTCAGAGATTAGAGAGAGGAGCTCTGGGGCTCTGTTAGCTTCCGCCTGTTTTTCCTTTTTGTTCAGTCTGGCCTCGTGGTGCATGGGGTGGTATGGTCCGTATTCAGGGAGGGTCTTTCTTCCATAGCTAAGCATCTCTGAAAACACTGTTACATACACTCCTAGAGGTGTATCTCCTAGGTAATTCCAAATCCAGTCAAGTGGACAGTGAAGGTAACCATCGCAGCTACCATGGCCCAGGCCTGGGAATTAATCCAGAGTTATTAGATATTCTGTGCAAAGCACCAGACTGGCATTTTGGTATAGATAGAAGTCTAACACACTGTGCATATTCTCTAGGATGCTATCATCCAGTGGGGAGACAAGCCTAGGAGGGTACCTTGAACTTTATTCTTTTATGAAAAAGCTTAAGTTGAGTTTATTTGGAGATTTACATTCTCTTGGATTCATTTCTGTATGTTTGAACAATTTATTGACTTCCATTGTATTTTTAGAGGTTGTATGGTTACCTCAGGAGAGGAAGATATGGAAATAACAAAGCTCCATGCCTGGGAACTCTGCAGGTGGTTGATAACAATTCAAACAAGAGGAAGGCAAGGAAGCCTGTGGAGTCTGTGACAGAGCATCTTGTTCTCAAACACCTCTGCTTCCAGCTCAGGCCAGAGCTTCTGTGAGCACATGGGCACGCATCTGGCACCGAGGAGCTGAAGAATGATGATGTCACTGCCTGGAGGGAGAAGAAGAAGAAATTCTTTCTTCTCAGGGTGACCCACAGGAAGGAGATGGGAAGTTAGATCAAAGCTGGCTTGACACCTCTGTCCTGGGAAATCCTATCAGGTAACTACAAAGAAAACCTGAGAGGCCAAATTTCTGCTCATTGTCAAAAGATGGGAGGTATGTTGGGGGAAGTCCCTGACCACAGGCCAATAGCACAGAAAGTTGACAGGCTTCCTGAAAGAAAACCAGCTAGAAAAAGCTTCAAACTCCATCTGGGGTGACAAGAAATTTTACCTACTCTCAAGTTTCTTCACTTTCCTGACGGAGGTGTAGAGAGTCTTATGTCACTTGGATTTTTTTCTTTTGGGATTGATTTTATTTTATTGTTTTAAAGGAAGAGCCTATGATAGAATTCAGGGCGTTTGGATAAGCTTCCTGAAAAAACTAATAAGTTATGATCTATGATTCTAATTAGAAAATCATGTTTCTAATTTTCAAATAAGGAAAGTCATGTATCATCCAGTGCGGGATGCCACATCTTAATTAGAGACATTGATATATGTTGAGAGTTGCTTGGAGTAATAAATCTGCTCTATAATCTCAAGACAACATCAAGATGACTTGAAGAGTATTTAAGATATCTAGTGTCATACCTGTTGCCTTTCAAAATGAAAAGAGTGGGAACACCTTTAAATTTCCACCTTCTGTGAAATTAGCAAGTTATCATTAAAACAAGCAACTAAGAGAAAAAAACAGAAAAAGAAACACATCAGGATGTTAAAAAAAATTAAAAGTTTTGATGGGAGCTGGAGAGATGACTCAGGGGTTAAGAGCACTTGTTCTTGAAGAGAACCTGGGTTTGGGTCTCAGTGCACACATGGTGGCTAACAACTGTTCATAACTCTAGTTCCGGTGGATCTGACGCCCTCTTCTGACCTCTGCATGCACCAGGCATGCAAGTGGTGCATATACACACATGCATCCCTACACATAAAACAAAATTAAATAAATTTTAAAAACAATAAGCTTAGATTAAGCTACATCTAGAGACACTATCTCAAAAAAGTGTTATGGACATAAAATGAACAGCGTGATCTATGGGCTTTCTAAACTCAGAGTCTTAAGGAAATTTTCAAAGGGCAATATATGTACAAACTATATGTACATATGTATAAAATGTAAAAAACTCTAGTGACTATGAAACAAATATAAATCTTAATAGACAATGATAGCATATATGTATGTGTACATATACAGATATGTACATGTTGAGAGAGGGTCTCATGTATTCAGAGTCAGCCTCAAACTCAAAATATAGCTGAGGCTTACCTTGAACTACTGGTCTGATCCTGGACTTATAGCCATGCACCATCACACAAGGTTTATGATGGGCTGGGAACTGAACTCAGGGTGTTAAGCATGCTAAGTAGGTACTCTGTCAACAGCAAGGATGTCTGAAAAAATCATAAGGAATAATACTACTATCTACCAAGAAGAAGGATACACATAAGTTTATGTATCAATATACATAGGTAGTTTAAATGAGATTTTCTCATCTTGACTGGCAATGTTCCCATTCAAGAGTCAAAGATCACCTAACAAAATGCAAATACTAGACATGGGAAGTCCTCCCTTGAGTTGTTGGTCAGGGTTATCCAAGATACTCCCCAAATATTACATAGTATTGCTGTTGCTCTTGGGAGTCTCCTAGAGCTAGAAGGGAAGTAAGTCTTTATTGCTAAAAACACAGTGTACCTCAGAAATAGATCCTAGAGTTCCCTGAGCTGGAACTGAACTGAATGCTTCTGGTACCATGCAAACTTCCAAAGGAGGGAAGCAACCAATAGTCCTACCCAACTATGATGCTCTTGAACCACAGCAATGACCAGCATGGCATGATAACCCTAAGAATGCAGTAATGGTACACATACCTTCGTGGTAACCAATACTTCTCTAATTAGATTTAAGACACGCTCAACAAGAGAGAAATCATGCCGTAGACTGAGAACCTAGCCAATTGCTCAAAGCTAGTAAAGTTGTTGTTCTTGAAAAAGAAACTACAACCCCCACTTTACTAAACCAGCACAACCTGTAAATATATACTATGAGTTTGTCCTTATAACTACAGGAAAGTGTAACCTTTACCCTTTGTCAAGGAAGCTTCTCTTTGCAACAGACAGAGACCACCACAGGAAACCACAACCAATCAAAATGCAGAGTTGTGGAGCCCATTCCCAGGGGGTACATCTACAAAACACTCCTGCACCTACAGCTCAGGGAACAGTGAAGAAGGGCTTGGAAGGTGGTGGAAATATTGTAAGAGCCAACAAATATCTGAGTTTGTTGTAAGATTGTAACTCCTAGTCATGTCAGAAGCTACACCATTAAAGTTTTCTTTAAGTCCACCAGCATGACTACTTACATGTGAGATGAACAAGGACCGCAACAATAGACATGCCAAAGTGCATGTAGGGAAGACCAAAAGGTCTAAACACTCCACAAAGAACTACGGGCAACGAGGAATGCTGAGGGTGGAAGACATGATCTTCCCCAGGAAAGAGCATACCTTGGTTATTCAATACTAAATGGTCATCCCTGAAAACTTATATACAAGTAACATTATACAGGCCAAGATATAGTGGCTAGCTGTTCCAGCTTTGACCTTGAAGCACTGTCCCTAGTGAGGCCGCAGGTAACTGCCATACCTACCTATGATCTGCCCCTGGGGCGTGGCCAAGACTCCTTAAGACCCAAGATGCATATGTGCCCGCTCTCTTGGCTCCTTGTGATGCTGGATTGCAGACCAAGTCAGAGTTCTCCAGAGAACCATGCTGGACTGCACTTTACCTCTCCTAGATCCTGTAACTGACCCCCTTACTGGTTGTAAGTTACCCTGAAATAAACCTCTTTTAACTACCAGATAAACTAAGTGGAATTGCCTCGTTAATTACTACTTTACCAAGCAAGTTGTATATAGTAATATATATGCACACACACACGCACACAGATGTGTCAACAGTTAATGAAAAAAGAGACCACGTATTTGAAGGAGCAAGAAGGGTTTGGAGGGAGAAAAGGGAAAGGGGAAATAATTTAATTATCTAAAAAAGAAAGTAAAAAGGTACTTTGCAAATTCTACCAAAGGACTGTGTCATTTTGAAAGTCTTCATTAGTTCATTTCCCAATGTTTTTGGCAACCAAACATCTCTTTCCTTGTTTCCTTTTGGAGAATCTTACCACTTTCAACAGGTTCAGTTAGGTTGGGTGTCTAGAAGATCTTCCACCAGATACTTTTCTGATGGTTAACTGATCATGCTCAGCTAGTTAGATGCACTTTCCTGGGCCACACTCTACACGAAGATGAAAACATAAGCATTAGACTTCATTCACTTATTCCTGCGTGGTGCCTTATGGAAGGGCCGACATTCACAGGCCCGAGATCTGAGAGTGCCAGGGATAGATGGTCTGTTTGCATTTGATTCTTTAGCTTTGTTGTCCGTCTGTGGATTCTTCCAGATTCCTTGGAAGTACTGGCTAGTAGATAAAATTAATCACAGTTGTTTTAAATACATGAACAAAGGACCATCAGTGTTATAGTAAATGCACCAAGCTTTCAGGAGTAAAGACAGGGTCACTGGCTTGGTTGGAATGGGATGGTCAAAGTGACAGTATAGCTTGGGTCACACTAGCCTTGTGTGACTTGTCTCTTGTTAGCTCAGTGATTTTTGGTAAGTTGTTTATCCCTTCTGAGTCTTGCTTTTTTTTTTTTTTTTTTGGTCTATGAAATGAAAATAAGTTTGTCTTCTGTAGTTGCCAGAGTTACACAAGAAAGGCCTATTTACATACTTCATAGGTTACTTGATATTAGGCATCTGTCTTTTTACTGGCAGAAACACTTGGGCACACAAATAATTATTCCCAAGCTCTGTTTTGCTGGAGTAAAATAAATATTCCTATTTTTCTTGGATTTTGTGGTCTTTACACTAATGTTAGAAGCTCTGTTTTGACTAATGATTACCTGAACAAAGTTGGGACACCAAAGCATATATGTTATGCAAATCAAATACAGCAGGAGTTATGGGGATGGCTAGGAGGAGGGCAACGAATTTGCTATGGGTCATCTATGGTTAAGGGTGTCCCCTAAAGGTTCATGGTTCGGAAGTGTGGTCCTCAGTGCTATTGTTGGGAGATGGAGCCTTTAGGGAGGGGCTGTATGTGAGGCCCCAAAGGGAAGTGAGACCCCATCCCCCTCAGGCTTCCTTTGTCAAGATGATTCCTGCTTCTCCTGTTTCTCCAACATTGTCACTGCTACCTGCCAAGGAAGGGAGGGGATGGCAAGGACTGTCAGTGTTCTGTTTGGATTTCTGGCTGCTGGAACTGGGAGCTAAATAGAGCTCCTTTCTTTTTTTCTCCTTTGCTTTCAATACAAGGTTATGTGAAGTTACCCTGAATTGCCTGGTTCTTACTATGCAACCCAGGCTGGCCTCACCCTTGCAGCTACCCTCCTGTGTGCTAGGATTATAGGTATGCAATACCATGCCCAGCTAAGTTCTAAAGGTCACCTACCTCAGGTATTTTATTATAACGAAAAAGAGACAAGTACATTTGCCTAGTTTGCTTTTTGTTGTGGTGATTAAACACTGACTGAAGCCCACTTGAGTGAGGAAACAGTTTATTTGTGTTTGTTTATGTCCTGACCATGGTCCATCACGACGGAAAGTCTGGACAGGAACTCAAGCAGGAACAGAGGCAGAAACCATGGAAGAATGCTGTTCACTGGATTGCTCCCCATGGCTTGCTTAGCTTACTTTCTTATACAACTCAGGATTCCTTGCCCAGAAGCCTAGACTGCCCACAGTAAACTGGGCCCTCCCACATCAACCATCAATCAAGAGAACCCCCCCCCACATGGCCATGAGCCAAGCTGTTGGAGGCAATTCCACAGTTGAGGATCCCTCTTCCCAGGTGACTCTAGTTTGTGCCAAGTTGACAAAACTAGCCTGCATATACACCATGCAATACTACTTAAACTTTGTAAGACCATTATAAAAAAAACCAACAAACGTTCTAATATAAGCCTTGCTCAGTCTCTAGGGGGAGTCCTCACCTGTTATCCCAGTGCATCCCCTACAACATCCTGATGCTTCCTCCTCTGAAGTTCAGAGCCAGAGGACGTTTGTTCTCTGAGAAGCAAAATTTCCACCCCAATTGAAAATCACACCTGAGATGTAGACACTTTCTCCGGTCTCCTGTTTGGTACAGGATGGAAGGTGTTTGTAGTTTCAAAGTCTTTACATGGCAGAGTTGAAAGTTAAACCAGTTTTGAATTCATTTAATCCTCTCCTACCTGAATTAAAATGAAACATTGTAAGTTCTCTGACTTTTCCCCTAATGACTTCAAATATTGCTAGGGTGTGTTTGTCTAATAAGAAAACATGTACCTGTCTTCCTTAAAATAGTCTATGGGAGAAAATCCAGTATGAACTGAATGAACTCCACATTTTATCAACATCTTATTCACCAAGAATGAAGTAATTGAGTAACAAAAAAGAAAGCATCTACATAATATACAACAAACTGTATGAAAAGGAAAAACGTAAAATAAAACAGACTTACGCACTGAAGGTTTCATTTTGTCCAAAGAGAAGTGTGCTTTCACCCCAGAGATGCCAACCCTAAGCCTGGGCATTTACTTGTTTACCTGAGTGCCTTGACCCATGCCACACAGTCTGTGCTAGCAGGTAGGACTTGGGGTGTAAAGCATCAGACTAACCCGTGGAAGCAGGGGAGACTGAGGTTGGTCAACCAGGCAGTCAGCCATGTCTATGTGATCAAGTGCAATAAAAGCTGGTTAAGGACAAGCTCCTTTAACAGCTGTGCCAATAGTGCCTGTCGTTACACATTGTTATTAGGAGAAGTGACCACTGATCACTGCTCCCTTGGCAGAGAACAGCTGGTAGATTTGTTCATGGAAGGTTCTGAATTCTGCCCTGTGCTCTTTCCTCTGATGATTTTGGTCTATATTTTAATGCTGAGATAAACCATAATCATGACTGGAATGACTTTTTTGAGTCCCTGCTGTGAACTATTAAACCCGGGGATGGTCTTGGGGTTCCCCTAACTTGTGGTTGGTTAATGAAAGTACTTGAGGACTCCAGAATACTAATAGATGACTAGAATATTCCTCTCCTAGGCATGGCCAGCCCTTGAATGTAGTGATAAGGCTTTCCCCAAGGAAAACATAGTATAGGAGTAAGAGTATGGATTATACACACACACACACACACACAGCCCCCCCCCCCACAACTTTTATATGTATATGTGACATATGGGTGAGTATGCTATGATGTGTGTGCAGATGTGTGCCTGTGCATATGTGGAGGGCAGAGGAGGGTGTCACTTTGCCTAGTTACTTGGAGGCATGGTCTCTCTGAAGTAGGAGCTAGTGTTTTTCTAGATAGGCTGGTAGTTGGCCAGACCCATTGGTCCTCTGGTTTCTACACCCTCAGTGCTGAGTGAGGTAGTGGGCATGCACTGGACCATGCCCACCTTGTTACATGGGTGCTGGGACCTGAACTCAGAGACAAGCAATCTTAACTGCTGTGCCATCTTTCCAGCCTGAACTCAGGTTTTTCCTCTGACTCCAAATGAACCCTGAGCTGGCAAGAGGCACTGGCCACCGAGCCTGATGACCTGAGTTCAATCCTCCGGATCCACATCGTGGGAGGAGAGAATGGGCTCTTGATAAATCCTCTGACCTCCATACTCTGGCAGAAAGAATATGGCTTCCCGCTCTACTGTGAGCCAAGAGATTAACTATAGCTAATGTTCCAGCCAACTTTCTTCTCTGTAGCCCTTAAAGCTAT
Organism: Peromyscus nudipes; assembly: GCA_902168325.1. Classification (NCBI taxonomy): domain Eukaryota; kingdom Metazoa; phylum Chordata; class Mammalia; order Rodentia; family Cricetidae; genus Peromyscus; species Peromyscus nudipes. The sequence goes on along the minus strand of CABHPH010161930.1, from coordinate 12,850 downwards.
AGGTGCATAGTAAATGCTTGATAAAGACATACCAATTGGTTGAAATTAGGATATAAACAAGTATTTCACAAGATGACTTTCCATCTTTGTTTAGTAACTATGTCAAGGACCCTGAGAGTGCTTTAAAATTTCTTAAGGAACAGACATACGCCCTTTAAGTCAGGGCTATGAATATCTAGATTATCAACACACAGTTCCTCCTGTAAAATCGAAAATATTATCACTTTAGTGCAGAAGCATCATATTTTCATCATTCTTCGCAACATCCCTTAAAATCGTCCAGACGGTCTTTCAGAGTGAAAGGTGATTCAGAAAACTCTCTAACCTGTGGGATTTATGAGTCAAATTGCGGGGAAAAAACCTGACTCCGTGTGGACTTCCATCCTCTACGTCACGCTTCTTCCGTAGGCTCAGCCCGTATGAGGTCAGGAGTTCCAGGAGCCGAAATAACGTGGGGGGCATGGATCCGACACTTACTCATACTGAGTGGAAGAAATCTGCGGGAAGGTCTGGAGGAGATAACGGGTTGTGAGTGTTAGGGATGTGGCTGCTGATGCAGAGGAAAAGGGCAGCCAGGATGTAGGTTTGGTCTTACTGACTCTGCTCAGAGCAGGGTCTCAGGAGATGCTGTTGACATCTTGCTGACACAACCATAGCCAGTTTTCAGAAAGAAACTCTAACTGAAGAGAAAAAAGAAAGTGTGTAGTCCCTTTGTTGTAGTAATACGGTCACACCTTGGCTCCTGGTGGCTTTGCAGAAGTTTTGAAGGATACGGTGGTGGTGAATGATTCTGCAGGTTCGGTGCTGGCCGAACCAGCAAGGTGTGAAACCTCTAGTTTGCATGTACAACAGAGGATGTTTCACAAGCAGCAGCAGCAGCGGCGGCGGCAGGGAAAGAGATTTCTCTGTGAAATTGACAAGACAGGAAAAGGTCAGAAAAGGATGTGCTATTGGAGTGGCAGTATTCTAAATCAGAGCCTCCTGTGTCCCTGACTGAAAATCCAAGTGCGGATGGTTCACTTCCGGTGCAGGACGCCAAGACCAGATACACGAACTGCAGGAATAGGTGCCGAACGAAGGATGAGACCCTTTGTAAAAATCGTCAGGAGTTTGGAGGAGGGGACTACAGGGTATCAGGTGAAGTAGTGTGAGTTGTTCTGACTTCAGTGTCCTGGCGGACTGTGCAGTTTGCACGCCTGTGAAGTCAGCGGGAAGGCCTAGCCCAGGATCCCACAGCTTTTGTTCTCAGTAAAGGAATCAAGTGTAGCTACTCTCTCACCAATTCCACAGGGGGAAAAAAAAAAAAAACAAAAAACCTGCACACGCAAACTTTATTGGGTTTCTCTATTTCAACTCGCACATCTAACACAGAAATTAGAAATGCGTTCGATAAGTTTTAGTAGATATCGATCAATTAGGAAGGGGGCTGATTAAGGAAAATGTCTTGGGGTTTTAGATTCAGCTTTTCATTGACTAGTTGAATGGATCTAAACACGCCACTTTCATTTTTCTTGAAATTGATAGAACGTTGGCAGCTTCTGCAATGCCACGATTCTGTGTTTCATCGTGGCACCAAGCATTATTAGAGCTTCAGTTTTAGCTATGCAGCTTCTAATCTGAACATTTGGCCAAATAGTATGTATAACTTTAATACATATCTTTAATCTCGAATAGGAACTCTTAACTTACAAATAGCGGGGGTACAGGCAAGGCCCTATGATGGATCCTACAGTATTTAAAAGTATTTTTTATTTATATATGTATGTGTTTGGGTTGGGGCTAGGGACATGCCATAGTGTGCCCATGAAGACAATTTGCAAAAATTGACTCTCGCCAGGTGGTGGTGGCGGCGGCGGCGGCGGCGGCGGCGGCGCACGCCTTTAATCCCAGCACTCAGGAGGCAGAGGCAGGCAGATCTCTGTGAGTTCGAGGTCAGCCTGGGCTACCAAGTGAGTTCCAGGAAAGGCGCAAAGCTACACAGAGAAACCCTGTCTCGAGAAACCAAAAAAAA
>CABHPH010161930.1:0-10739 GCA_902168325.1 Peromyscus nudipes | reverse complement strand
ACTCTCTTCTTCTACTTTGTGGGTCCCAAGATTTGAACTCAGGTGTTCAGACTTGGCGGCAAGCACCTTTGCCCACACAGCCATCTTGTCTGACCCCCATTTTTTCTTAATTCTTCTCTCCTTAATGCTGTATTTCACTGAAAAAAATTGAGATATAGATAGAACAATATTTGACTTTATTCCAGAATATTTCCAATCCTCCTTCTAGAGACTCAAGGTTTGGATATTGGTGTCTAGAAGGGACGGAGTGGCAGCAGTGTGTCTGAAGTCATTGATATGTGTTGACTTACAACACTGTGTCTTCCTCAAGGATTTTCTCTGGTTTGTACTTCTCCTTGGATAGAACAATGACAGAGCCCGTGTGCAACAACGCTGTCTCCACACTCATCCCTTGCTGCCTGGGAGCCTGTGACCTCAAGTTTGATTTGGACTTTGTTTTTTCAGAAGACAACTCTGCAAAGATCAGCTTTCTTCTTCTTTTTTAAAATACATTTGAAAATCATAAATCTTTTCTTTTGCTTTTCTTATAATTTATTAACTGTACATTTGTGTAGTTTAACGCTTTTCTCCCCTTTTATTGAAAATAGGTTCTTTTCTCATGCAATGTACCCTGATTACAGTTTCCCCTTCCTCTACTCCTCCCAACCTCCCCTTCCATCTGGATCCACCCCCTTTCTGTCTCTCATCAGAAAAGAACAGGTTTCAAAGAGATAAGCAAACATGATAAAATAAAGTATAATAAGGTAAAACAAACAAACAAAAAATCATCACATTGTGGTTGGACAAAGCAAACCAGCAGAAGGAAAAAGAGCCCCAAGAGAATGCATAGAATCAGAGACCCACTCGTTCACAAGCTCAGGAGTACAGTAAAAATGCTAAACAGAAAGCTAGAATATATATGCAAAGGTGTAGTCCTGTGCAGGGCACGTGCCTGCTGCCTCAGTCTCTGTGAGCTCATATGAGCTTTGCTCACCTGATTTAGAAGGCCTTGTTCTCCTGGTGTCCTCCATCCCTACTGGCTCCTACACTCTTTCTGCCTCTTCCTCCTCAGGGTTACCTGAACTCTGAGGGGAAGGATTTGATGGAGACATCTCGCTTAGGGCTGTGTGTTCCAAGGTGTGTGTCTCTGTCTCTCTGCGTTTGTCTAGCTGTTGGTTTCTGAGTTTGTTCCATTTGCTGCAGGAGGAAGCTTCTCTGATGATAGATGAGCAAGACACTAATCTATGAGAATAGCAGAATGTCATTAGGAGTCATTTTATTGCTGCCAAATAATCCAATTAAAAATGGGGTACAGATCTAAACAGAGAATTCTCAATAGAGAAAACTCAAACGGCTGAGAAACACTTAAAGAAATGTTTAACACCCTTAGCCATCAGGGAAATGCAAATCAAAACTACGTTGAGATTCTTTCTTACACCTGTCAGCATGGTTAAGATCAGTAACGCAAGTGATAGCTCATGCTGTTGAGGATGTGGAATAAGAAGAACACACATCCATTGTTGCTGGGAATGCAAAGATAATTTTTAAAATTAATAAAAAGCATAGAATGGTCCCAGTCATTGGGTATTAGCTAAGGAGATATGACATTGTTTTCTAGCATTAATAATGAATCACACTTAATAGAATGCTAATTTCCTACAATTTGGAGAGGGAATAGCATTGGAACTGAAAAAAAAATTGAAGGCAAATAACTTAATATAGCTTTCTTGCTTTGCTTTTTGTTTTATGAGACAGGGTTTCACTGTGGAGCCCTGGCTGTCCTGGAACTCACTCTGTAGACCAGGCTGGCCTTGAACTTACAGAGATCTGCCTGCCTCTGAGTGCTGGGATTAAAGGCGTGAGCTACCGTCACCTGGCTAGACTTATTTGTTTATTTTTGAGACAGGTTCTTATAATGGACTTTTAAATTATAACCTGTTTTTATGTTCTGGCTATCTGTGTATTATTTCCCCTGCAGTTGTACATAAAATGTTTTTGCATTCAAAAAAAGGGACAAATACTATAGAATTGTATTACATGAAATATATAGAATATACAAATTCATAGAGACAGAAAGATTGGACGTTATCTCAAGATGAAGAGGAAAGGAATATAGAGCAATGATTTCCTAAGTACACAATCTCTGTTTTGTGCGATGGAAAAGCCCCACAAATGGACTGTAGTATCAGGACATAATATCATGAATGTAATAAATCAATGCAATTAATATAATTAATGAATATCATAAATATAATTGTTGAATGAATACTGTGAATGTAATCAATGGATACCACAAATGTAATTAATATCGTGAGTGTAATTAATGAATATCATGAGTATAATTAAAAAATAAATTAATTAAAAAATAATTCTTATACTGACTGCAGCAGAAGGTGACCTTGAACTCCTGATTACCCTACCTCTACTTCGATCCACATTTCATGCCTGTTTTAAGCTAGGGTTATGGGCATGTTATGCAAGCACTCTACCTATTGAGCTACATTGACAGTCATCAAATACATTCTTGGACAAACTTTCAAATGCTTGTGTGTGTGTGTGTGTGTGTGTGTGTGTGTGTGTGTGTGTGTGTAAATCTCTTACGCTTAAATGCTGGAGGGAAATAAAGGATGTCACGGAAACAACAAAATACTTTCTGATTGTATGGGAATCAGCCCCCAGTGGGAAACGATGAACAGATCCCTCCTGTATGAGACTGAGGAATTGAGACTCCATGAAAAACATATAAAGTATTAGCCCAGTGTAGATGATGGGAGACTGCTTTGAAGCTGGGGGCTTGGGGAAGATCTCAAGGGGATGGTGATTTTCCATCTGGGCCAAGGTAATTGGGTACCATTCTGAGATGCACAGATGAGGGGAAAGGAAACACAAGGTGAAAGGAACCGTACGAACAAGACGCAGAGTGTTATTAAAGGGCCGGGTACCCATTCAGCATTCTCAAACAACACTCCATAACCTTTATTGAGTGACTATTGTGAATTCTCACTACTTTCCATGGATCATTTGACTGAACTTTTTGGCTCAAGTCCGAAAGGAAATACCAGCATTAAGCTCACTGTACAGATGGAGAAACTGAGTCACAGATCACAAAGATGCTCACTCAAGATCCTACAGCTAGAACATGAAGGATTGGAGTCTGCACCCACAACTACTATAGGCTAACGTACACAGGGAAGGCAGGAAGAGCAGAGGGCCTCCTTTGCATCCTGAAGGGTTGACTCTGACAGATAGATTATCCAAGAAGAAAGAGGAATTTTCTTGTTTGAACTTGAAGGGGGGCATTTCTCAATTATTAATGGTTATTTGGGACAAGTGTGTGTTTAGTGTTGGACTATTCAATGGGGTAGCCACAGCCACATGTGGGCATGGGCATTAGAAATATGGCTAGCCCTGAAGTGATTTCTGCTGTGTGTATAAGATGTATACACCAGGTTTTAAAAGATTTAGTGGCAGAGGAATAGAGACTCATTCATCATGTCTCTCTATGCACACTGAAATGTTATCTTAGATATGTTGGTTGAAATACAATATTTAAGAAATTATTCTTGCATTTTTACTTTTATCAATGGAAAAGCTAAACAATTATTTTTTATCCATGTTGCCTACATTTTATTCCTTTGGGGCAGTTTGACCTTGAGTGATCTTGAACTTGTGGTAGGTATTTTACTGATCACCTCTGATGAAGGGCTTCCTAGCCACATTGATTTTTTTTTTTTTTAAACTATACGCCTTCTTTGCTTTCTGGTCATTTGCAAGAAAATTTTTAGAAAGGCTTCCCCTTTGCAGGGGTTGGAGAAGCCCAAGAGTTTCCTTCTTCAGCTGTCCCCAACCACAAGCAAATGCTCAATATGCTCTGCTCTGTGGATGAGGAATTCACTTTACAAGGGTAGAGGGGGAGAACGTAACAACAATTTCCAGTCCCAAAGGGTGTGAGAAGTAAAAGCGCTTTCAGAGGATCCCACAAGAATGGCACAGGTGGGCACAGTGGGTCCTGGCTCATCGTCAGAGAGCCCAGGGAGTCGAAAGGAAACTCTAGCTACAACCCTGCCATGCCACAAAACCAGAGTTACAATGCAAAGTAAGTTAGCTCTCCGCCTATCTGTCACCATCTCATTTTAAAAAAACGTGTGAAAATACGTAATCCCGAGGAGGCTTCGATGAGGTATAAATACTGGCAGAAAAGGAGGCAACAGGGTATAGCTTCCATTGGCCGATCGGCTACTAGAGAAGACACATCACCGAGTCCTTTGGACCCATTGGCTTAACACAGGTGCTCCGGACTCCTACTGCGTTGACCTCGCTCTGAGACAATGAACGCGATGCACTGCATTTTGGCTTTGTTGCTCTGCCTCACGCAGGCTATTTCTGGCTGTTACTGCCAGGGCACACTCATTGAAGAAATAGAAAATCTGAAGAAACATTTTGTGAGTATGACCTTTTAATAATGCTCGTAGTTGAAAATGACGGACATTGACTTACCGCTCTCAACACTAGACTGCCGTCTGGTCCACAGTCATTTTGAGAAGATGGGGTGCTATGTTGCTCTTTGCTAGCGAGGTGTTTATTGACCTAATAATCTTGATACTGATTTAACTCTCTGTTCAATTTGGTATAGAGACTGACAGGGCATTTACAAATCTCCCCAAAGTTGGGCATAGTATGAGTATAAGGTACAAACACACGCATCATTTTGTGATTTTTTTTTTTATCATTTAGTCATGATAAGAAGCATTCTTACCCTCATGGTTGGCTATTCATTTCTCATTCTTCAGACTACTATGAAAGTGATAGTGAGAGATGAATATTGCCATTAAAAACACCCAGGGAAACAACTTAGCACTTAAAAGAAACAGAAGGCAAAGTTCTTTAAGTTTCTGCTTACGAACTTCCCCCTGCATGTGTTCTCTCTAAAGAGAGATTTTGAAATTCTACTACAAGTGAATTATCGCTGAAGCTAGCCACTTACTGAGGTCTGAGAGGAGTTATGTTTGTTAGAGTTTTACATTTTTTTTTTGTCGTTTGTGAATTTCCTTTTGAATTAACTAAGGTTAATGAAAATAAATTTTTTTATTCTTAAAATTTTACAATTTTTCCTGAACGTATGCTATTATACACATAGCTATTATAATAATGTTCAAGCATTCACAGGCAATTTTATCCTCACAATGCAAACCAAGCTGTCTCACACATGTGTTTGGAGCTATCTTTTAAAGCAGCCATTAAGACCTAAGCTGGCAGACAGCTGTAACAGAAGCCTGTACCATGAGGGGGCAGTGTGTACAGAGGGATTGATTTGATGGCTTTTTTCTTTCTCCCTCTCTTAAATTGAGAGTCACCTTCTTTAGCTCACTGCAGCTATTTGGGGTCCTTGAAATCTCATCAGCTTTTTGGAGTTTATTCGTGGCCTTGCAATTCAAGATTAGGCTAGTAAATACTAAAGCTAAAAGAAGGTAATAGTCTTGGACTAAATCGAACGTGGAATCTTTTGGCAATGCTTGCTAGAAGTAAATGGAAGGGCTGGGAAGGAAATCAGTGACTATTGTCAGCCTTGAATTCGATGAACTCCATAGATATTTTTAGGGCGGTTGGTGAACTAATTACAAATTCATCTTTTCTTTTTCCACAGAACTCAAGTAGCTCAGATGTTGGGGATGGAGGGGAACTCTTCTCTGATATCTTGAGGAACTGGCAAAAGGTAAGCTAAATGGTCCTTTTTGCCTATTTTTTCCCCTGTTTCTAATGGACCAGTTCCCATCATCCACTCTTTGTGCTCTTGTTTCCCAAGGACGGTGATACTAAAATCATTGAGAGCCAGATTGTCTCCTTCTACTTCAAACTCTTCGATGCCTTGAAGGACAACCAGGCCATCCAGGAGAGCATAGGCACCATTGAGCAAGACCTGTTAGTCCACTTCTTCAACAGCAGTGAGGAGAAACGGGATGACTTCATGAAGCTCATGAAGATTCCGGTGAGGCGACTTTGCAAAATATCGTTATCAATGTATTTTTTGCACTGTGTTGAATTATCTGATGGTAGAAATCGGCTACTGAACAGTTGATGAAGCTGGGAGATGAGCCCTTGTCTGAGATGTTTCCTCATCATGGGCCTGCTGGGAGGGACTTTGTCCGCTTTGGAAAAACACAGACATTCAAACCGTTGCCCACATGATGGGTAAATGCTGAGGAGGAAGCAGCCAAGGGGAGCAGCGAGCAGGGCTCTTGTGGTCCCCCTGGGTGTGTGATGGAAACTCTCGCTTAGGATGGGAGGTTGTGTGTTAGTGGAAAGAGCAGTGGGAGGGAGTGAGAAGGCTTCGTGGGCTCCTCCTCCCAGCCAGGCCACAAGGAACTGTGACTTCAGATGACTCACATGCCTGGCGGGGCTGTCATTGCCTCATCTCTATAGGAACCAGCTGGGATCACTACATAAGTTTAATCTCTTCTGCCAAAAACAAAACCAAACCAAACCTGCACAGTGTTGTAGGTAGAAAATGAGAGTGAGAGCGGAGAAGTAGCAGAGCCTGGGAGGAGACACCTCGATGTCCTACCCTAGTCTCTGGTTAGCCTCTCATGCTATGCAGTCCAATTTGTTTTGAGGAGAGGTCACGGTAGACATCCTTGGAAAGGATTGCTTTGTATAGCTTATGAAAGTCTCGTTCAATTAGCTTTCAGATATGGCGGTATTCCAGCTCTTCCATGCTTTATATCATGAATCCGTCCTAAGCCTTTAAATCACGGCTTCCGGAATCTGAAAGATAACTGGAAAGCATAAAGACAAATCTCATTTTTTTAAATTTTATCTAGAATGCAAAGACATTCTAAACTCTTAGGCTTTGATGGTAAATGGGCTCAAATGAAAGAAAGGGACAGGTGTCTTCTTCTGTGTTTTGTGGCCTTATTATTTGTACCCAACTTTCAGTCTATCTGAGCCTGCCTCTAACCTGACTCATGCTCTGTATCAGGGACTGGAAGATGGTAGCACACCCTAGTCCATCAGCTAGAGATGGATAAAGTACTTCTTCCTAATTCACTTCCACTTTGGGCTTACTGTTCAGCTCTGGCTAAGTCTCTGGGATTCTTGGCAATGTTTTGAAAACTGGGAAATAAATTTGTCTTCCCAACATACAGCTGGTAGAGACTTGTTACTCCTAAGGCCTTGGTTTCATCTTTCTGGAAGTTCTGGGGGTTGTGCTTCCTATGGGTGATCTTGAGCAAGCTCTTAACTCTTGCCCTGTTTTGTTGTATTGTCAACAATTTTATGAACACACACACACACCACACACACACACCACACACATACACACATACACACATACACACATACACACACACACACACACACACACACACACACACACACACACACTTTCTTTAGTAACTAGTCTTATGCCCTATAAGGCTCTGAACCCTTCTTGGAAATGTAGCAAGAAAGTCAGAGTATTTCCAGCATTAGACAAAACAAGCCAGGTAACAGTAAATGGTCTTCATTTTATTAAGCATTAAGTTGCCCAAGTGGCCCTCCTGCTTTGAATGGAGAAGTTGTTTAAGTAGTTAAACTAAAGGAATAGAAGGCAGAGAAGAGGAAATATTGTTGCACCTCCAAATTCCAAGTGTTGTCAGCAAATTGATTATTACTAATCTGAGCATAATTCCATTCTAGACATGATGACATTGATCTGATCTGGGAGAAATTTAAAATGACACTTTTCATTTATTTTGGACTTGAGTTTATTTTTTTCCTTAGCACTCAGCTTGTGTTGGTAGCTCTCAAACTTTGACTGGTATCAATATCTCTTGAGGGAATTTAGCTCCCAAAGGCATGGGCCTTCTCCTTCCTGTACCTGGATCTCTGGGCTCCTTGGTAGATCTTCAAAGCATTCTGCTATACCAAGGGGAGCCTTGGCCCACAGGAATTTTTTTTTTGTATGACTAGAAAGGACTAATCAAAGCATAGGGTGGTAGACTCTGTAGATGAAGAGATCATTCAGGAGGCTCTTCACAAGAAAGCAAGTTCCAGGAGATTAAGTGTCTGGTTCAAGGCTAGGGTTACTGCAAACTCATTCCCATCCCCTGCTCCCATTCCACCCGGGAACCTTTTTAGTATTCCATTTTGAGATTTCTGTAGCAGTTAAGTTAAAGTTAGATATGTGGTGTAACCCATCCCATTCCTTCTTGTACAACGTGGACGCTGAATGATCCTTATAGTCTTAACTGCTAACAAAGAGACTATAACAAAGGGACTACACCAAATGAAAGGAATGTGTTGCTGTATAGAATTACTTTCTTAAAAGGAATATTTCCATTTTCACTGATCATGATGTTAAAAGAAGACTATTCCAGTGGCTTGCATGCTTGGAGTTAATTTCATTTTGTCCCCCCAACAGGTAGATGACCCGCAGGTCCAGCGCAAAGCTGTCAATGAACTCCTCGGAGTGATGTACCGCCTGTCGCCAAAAAATAGCCTCAGGAAGCGAAAAAGGAGTCGGTGCTGTTTCGGGGGTGGAGCGCGTCCAAATAAGAATAACGCTGCCAGCAGAACTATTTGAATTTTAAATCTAAATCTATTTATTAATATTTAACAATTATTTATATGGAAAGTATATTTTTAAACTCATCAACCAAAGAAGTATTTATAATAGCAACTTTTATGTGATGAAAATGAATTTCTATTAATATATATGTTATTTATAATTCCTGTATCCCCAACTATGTCACTTGACCATTTTTCTCTTTCTGACTAATTAACCAAGATGGTGTGATTCAAAGATTGTATCTCAGGGGCCAGTCAACCAGTTGACTGAAGTCAGACTGTGGGTGGTAACTGATTTTTACTTGACAACGAGGAACACTCACTACAGTGACCCCGTAAGGCGCTGCTGGCTGGAGAGCGCATCTACACCCTGAGCCAACGCCTCAATAGCCGGTCAGACCGCACTGCGACGTGTCAGGTAGTCCAGACTGTCCCTCGAGGAAAGCGGGGCCTCACCCCTGGTGCTTCTGAATACTGCTGAAAACTGTGACTGCACCCCAATGACAGATAACTCACTTGTTGATAGTTTCTCACTGTCTAATGCAGATGAATAAAGTGTACTTTCACAATGATGCATACCGTGTCAGACTTCTTCTAAGAGACGACTCTGGTGAATGAACCACCTATGGATGAATGGGAAGGAAATGAGCCATTTTTAGTTGTGGGAATCTTAGAGCTGCATTAAGCCCCATTACGTGTGGTGCTTTTCTCTACTGACAATTTGCTGGTTTTTCGCTGCTTGAGTTGGCAGCTGTTTGAATTTTCTTTCGAAGATATATGTCTAATTACATCACCATTCAACTTAGAGCTCTTGCGGTGGGAAGTATCCAAACTGCTTAGCTTGGCATTTTGAATTTGCTCTTTCTTCCACACTGCCACGCTAGCATTCCCTCCCACATTCACTGTAGGCAAACATCATTGGTGTACGTCTTTGGGTTTCTATTGCTATGAGAAAACACCACGGCCAAAAGCAACCTGGAAAGGAAAAGGTTCATTTTACCCCTTAGATTACAGTTCATCACTGAGGTAGGCCGGGGCAGGAATTCGAGGCAGGAACCTGGAGGCAGGAACTGAAGGGGATGCCATGCAGGGACATTGCTCACTGGCTTGCTTCTCATGGCTCACTCAGCCTGCTTTCTTATACCACCTGTCCAGGAGGGGCACTGGCCCGCTGTAGGTGGTGGGCTGGGCTCACCTACATCCATCATTAAGAAAATGTCCTACAGACTTGCTTACAGGCAATGTGATGGAGGAATTGTCTATGAGGTTGTTCTTCCCAGACAACTCTAGCTCGTGCCAAGCTAACAAATGAATAGACACTGTGTGGCTGAGTTTTAGCTCTAGGGAGAGAAGCCTGGACTGGAACCAAGACTGTAAGAAATGTAACCTTTCATAACTTCTTTATATTCTCTAATCTTTCATTTATTTGAAAAAGAGGAGTAATTAAACATGGTTCTTCCTCACAGTCTTCTGTGCTAATTCATTCTTTCATGATATTGTATTTTTTTTGTGGTACTTGCTAAGTGCCCAGGTAGCTGAGATACTTTAGATCACTAACAACACACAGAGATCCCTGCACTTGGAGAATTTGAACAACTAGAAAATAGACAATGAGTAAAATACATTATATTCACTCAAGTTGCATGGTGTTTTGAAAATGCTTGTTGCTATGGAAAAATAAAGTGGTCCAGGATGGGGGAAATAGACTCTCTGTGGGATGAAGTGGGTAGTGCAGAGGTTCAAACAGAGTGATTACAGTTTCCTAACCAAAGAAAAACCATTTGAGGAGGAATTTGCAAGAGTGATACTCATTTGGATTCCAGGCAAGACAAATAGCCTTGCAAAAGCTTTGGAGTGAAGATTCCTCTGGCATGAAAGAAGGAACAGCAGACCTCCAGGGCAGTCCCAAAAGATGGAGGAGGGGACAGCAATCACCACAGGATGAGATGAAGTGTGGAAAGTCAGGGTGCCTTTTAAGTACAAGGAAGTTCATGATGTAAAGTCTTGGATGAACTCTGGGTTGTGAATTCCAGAAGATCCTCTGAGTTGGCATAAGATGGTCTTACAATGCGCATAGGAATGTGTAATGAGCTTGGACTTATAATCACTTACATAAACAAGTGATGGCTATAATGAGGTCATCTCTGCTGACTTCAGGACACTCAGTGGTGACAAGATTAGAAATGTCAAGGGACACAGGAGGCTAGGTATCGGGA
>CABHPH010161929.1:0-85051 GCA_902168325.1 Peromyscus nudipes | reverse complement strand
AGAAAGAAAGAAAGAAAGAAAATGTCTCAGCAGCCAGTCTGATGGAGGCACCTCTCCAATTGAGGTTTCTTCTTTGTGAGTGGCTTTAGGTTTGTGTAAAAGTTGATAGCTGAAGCGAAGTATGACACTACCCAACAGCAGCATAGCTGTAGAGAGAGCAGCAGGGCTCGGGTCAGTGGAACTCATCACATTGGAAGCCAATCCCACTTGGCTTCCTGGGATTAAGAAAAAGCAGGCCCTGCCCTGGCACCTGAAGCAAGTGCCTAGACTGGCTGCCATCAAGTCCCCAGGGACCCTCCTATCTCAACCCCTCCAGAGCTGGCACTACAGGCCTGTGCTGCCACCCCTGGCTCTCACATGCCTTCTGGAGATCCAACTCAAGCCCTCAAGCTTGAGAAGCAAGTGCTTTCCTCACTGAGATTCTTCTCCAGCCTGGCCTCTTCTGATGCTCTTTTCTCATGCTCTAAAAGAGACACTGGCACAGAGTCGGTGCTGAATAAGTAGGTGTCAATGGAATGGAAGACCGTAGGGTTGACAGACCAGTGGAAATCCTTTTCAATTTGTTTTAACAAATGAAATGGAATATGAATGGTGAACTTTTAAGTTCAGGCAGCATATAGAGTTTTTTAGTATAAATATTTCCCAAGTAATGTGTGTGAGGCACTTACTCTGAAGAAGCATTTGTTAGTCTGAAATTTAAATCCAACTGGAATACTGAGTCACAGTTGGGACCCAGTACCTGGGAATCTGAAACAGAAGGGTTGCTGCAAATTCCAGGCCAGTCTGGGATTAGTGGTGACTTCCTGGATACCAAGTCTCTAGAAGAAAAAGAAAAAAGAACAAAAGACTGGGTGAGCCTTGGGAGACTGCTGCTGAACACTCATGAAGACTGGAGTTCAGGTCCTCAGAGCCCACATAAAGGGTGGGTGGGTGTGGTGTCTTGAAGCATGTCATTGTAGTTTTGGAATGTGGGACAGGGGATTCCCCAAACAAGCTAGTTTGTAAGACTAACCAACCATATTGATGGCCTCCAGATTTGATGTAGAGACCCTGCCTCAAAGAATAATGTAGAACACACACACTGGGAAGGGGGGTGCTGCTTGTGGACTTGCTTGCATGTAAATATTCACGCATATTTATGCACACCACCCATACACATATACACATGCATGAAAAAGAGGGAAAAAACCCTTTAAGTGGAAAGTCTGAATTTTATTTGGTAATTCGACTCTAAGAGTGAAGGCATTTATTGTTATCTTAGGAAACAACTTAAACATTTGAGCAGTGAACCTGAAGCACAGAACTGGCTAGAAGCAAGTCCTTCACTCTTCCCCCTTTCTTCTCTCCTACTTTTACAGCCCCCTCCCCCTGAACTATCTACGTTACACCTCTTCACTTTCCAGACAGGAGACCTCACCGCCTAGTGTAGAAGCCTCACTCAGATGCAGAATGGGAGAAGGCTCATCTCAGCTGCAACCGAGCCGCTGGTGTGCTAAGGCCTCCTTCTGAGACCTTGGGGACAGGCTGCATGCTGAGTGAAACCTGCCTGCTTGCTCCAGTTGCCCTGACTAATTTAATGACAGAAACGGGGCTGATTAATCCCAGATACTCTTCTGGCATTTAATCTCACTGAATGTTAGACAACAATCTCATTATGTGTTTATGTCTTCAACATGATAGGCAAGGAATGAAATCAAGCCATAAAATCAATTATTTCTGCAGAAATTGTCATAGAAGACAAAACATCATCAGGAGACAAAAGCAGTTATGATTAGGGCTTAATTTGCCCTGTGCTGGTTGTGAGCCCTGTGTGACGCCCCACAAGGCTCACCCAGGCGTGCTATTGCAAGCCCTGACACTGGTTACAAAACTGGACCTTGAGAACAGTGTTCCTTCTGTTCCTCCCTCTCTCCCTCTTGGTGTGTGTCTTCCTCCTTCTCTGTCTCACACTCTCTGCTCCACCTCAGAACTGCAAGAAGAGCTGGAAGATGGCCCGGTCAGTAAAGTCCTTTCTTGCAGGCACCAAGACCCAAGTTTCATACCCAAGAACCCAGTTAAAAAGCCAGATATGGTTTACAAGTGCTTGTAAACCCAGCACTGGGGAAGTTGAGGAGACCAAAGGAATTCCCAGGGCTTGCTAGCTGGACAGTCTAGCTGAATCCTTGAGTTCAAGGTTCAGTGAGAGACACTTTCTCAAAAAAAAAAAAGAGATGGAAAGAGATGGAAAAGACATATGATACCAACCTCTGGCCTGTGTGCATACATGTGCTCACGCACATGCATACACACACACACACACACACACACACACACACATACACACACACACACACCCCTTATATACATATATACACACATACATGTGCATGCCTATATACACATACCATATATACATATATACACACACACTTACATGGATATGCACACACACCCCACCGCCCCCAAACAAGAGATCTCTCAATAAGTGGGACTGTTTGTGGGGAATTGTGTCATTGAACTGCAGAAGGGCCACTTCTCCCTCATTGCCTCATCTCCCTCAGTCAAGGGTCACATATGGACTGCGATACACACAACATCACAATCACAAACCTCTGAGACACCAGGAAGCAGGGAGGGGGAAGAAAACAAACTGAAAGTTAGAAGACAGGTTGCTTGACTGAAATCTGCTACTATTCACTTCAAGAGGTTTTCTCTTAAAGCCTCAGTTTCCCCATTTGCAAAGCTTGGGGATAGTGAAAGGTGGCTTTCTCATGCCTGATGTGACCTTCCCTCAGAAAGGATGCTGATGCTGGGACTCTGTTCCTTTGCACGGCATTCAGGCCGTCCACTGGCAGCACGTTGTGGGTATTTGTCATCTGAACAACCCATTGGCTCAGAGGCAATCACCCAGAGGAGCTGCGGCACAAAGACAGATAGGCCAGGAACGACCCGTGCCTCATCACACAGGGAGAGGGGAGCAAGGATCCATCAGGCAAATGGCACCAACACCTGCTTGCTCATCGTACTTCTAGATTAAAAACATAATTTCCCTGATGTCTCCAACCCTGATGTATGAGATATTTCTGGAGACAGTAGAGAGCTGGGAGGGCCTGGGGGCAAGTCTGTGACCTCCGTCATTGGTGACTGGTGACAGTGAGGATTCTTTGGCTGTTTACTTCTGTAATTCAAAACTCAAGTGCACTGGGCAGTGGTGGTGCACACCTTTAATCCCGGCACTCGGGAGGCAGAGGCAGGCTGATCTCTATGAGTTCGAGGTCAACCTGGTCTATAAAGTGAGCAAAAGGTACACAGAGAAACCCTGTCTCGAAAAACAAACAACACAACAAAACTCAAGCTCAAGTGTTTAGAACACAGTGACTTGCAGTCACCTGTTCGGCCATCTATGTGGGTCTGCCAGTGAGGGTGTGAAGGAAAGACCATTGTGTTGGGTATAAAACAAGGTTGATAAAGGAGTGGCAGCTCTGCTGATTTAGATGTGCCCACTGAATGAACCAAGCCAGAAGTCTCATTCCAGGTTTATTCTTGGCACCTGTGTTAGTCACTGTTCAGTTGCTGTGATCAAATACGCTGAGAGAAAGCAACTTGTGGAAGGAAGGATTTGTGTTGGCTTTTAGTTCTAGAGGGATAGAGTCCATCATGGTGGGGAAAGCATAGCGGCCAGAGCAGCGAGCTGCCTGGTCACATTTGATCACATAAGAAGGAGAGAGAGAGAGAGAGAGAGAGAGAGAGAGAGAGAGAGAGAGAGAGAGAGAGAGAGAGAAAACAGGATGTGGGGTGAGCCTATAAACTCTTAAAGCCCACCCCCAGTGGTATGCTTCCTCCACCTAAAGATTCCATTTATCTCCTCCTATCAGCACCGCCAGCTGGGGGCCAAATGTTCAAATCCATGGGCCTGTAGGGGACATTTCTCATTCAAACCACCATAGTGCCATTTGCCTGACAAAGATCATTCTATTCTATTACCAGAGAAGCAAATGAAGCATCGGGAACTAATGTGACTTTGGAATCACATAGTTAGAAATGGAGGCCCTGAGGCTGGTCCAAGATTAGAGGCAGAAGGTGGAGATTTCCCTCCCTTTCCTAGCTCTGCTGCACAGGGTCATGAGGTTAGGCACTTTCCTCTCGTTTGGCCTGCTGAGGGAGGGGGAAGACTGGGCCCCAGAGATCTCCCTGGCAGACCTAATCCTATCTGCCTACACTGAGGTTTGTTCAGTCCTGGAAACACTAGGACAAGCAGTAAGGACATCAGCAGAAAGTGTCTGGTTCTGATCCCCTTCTTTCCCCTTCACAACCCTCCCCTGGGGACAGAGCTGTGGGTTTCCTTGGGAACTTGGCATCAAGGGCTGGCTCTTTGTACCATGTGTGCCTCACCTCTCTCTAGCTCCCCTGAGGCTCTTATGCCTCGTCTCCCTTGAGCTCCCATCCCCAAAGCAATGTGGAGGGGTGGGTAAAGATCTGAGAGTTTGCAAATGTTCCAAGAGTCGTGATTTTCCCAACAATGACAGGGCTCGCAGTGTGACCATCACCTATACATGGTGGCTCCATTTTTAAGGGAGCTAGTAGCCAGGCCTAACATTTCTTTGGGATGAGTCTGACTTGTTGTGCCTGAGACATTCAGGGTATGTATAGAGAAGGCTGTGACTCTCACTTGCTGAGGTTGTAGAGTGCCAACACCAGCTGTGGGAGCGATGGAGCATACACACATGATAAGCTGGTGTGATAGTTAATCCCAATTGTCAACCTGAGGAGACAGAACCACTTGGGAGATGGCCCTTGGCAATGCCTGAAGGGGACTGTCTTGATTATGTTAATTGAAGTGTCAAGACCTTCCCTCAGTAGTCAGCATCATTCCCTGGGCTGAGATCCTGGACTGTTATAAAAAGGAGATATTGAGCTAAGCACAAGCATCCATTTTTTCTCTGGTTCTTGACTGTGGCCACAGCAGGACCAGTTGCCCCCAGCTGCTGCTGCTGTGACTTCCCTGACCACAGTGGACTGTAACCTTGAACCATGACCCAGAATAATTTCTGATTCATTAAGCTGTTTTTGTCATGATATTTTTATTATATCGGCAGGAAAAATAACCAATACAGTTGGGATACTCCAGGAAGCTGAGTACTACTTTGGTTCTGTTCATGCTTATGGCCTCACCCTTTATGGGCCAGGTGACATTTCTACTGTTTCTGGGGCAAGAATGATATCTTTTAGGGGTGCATGAAACTCCAAGCACACATATAGACATGTGCACTATCTGAAAACAGTCCAGAGCCCCTTCATGAAGATCAAAAGGCAGAGATGTAGGTGGCTGGGGACAGTGAGGAATGGCCTCAGAAGTAGAACATTACAGATGCATGGGGACCTGTGCTGGCCTTCCTGCAGGCACAAAGGAAAGCCTGCACCACGGAGCTTTTATGCTGAAAATGCAGAGCATATGGAGCTGCATCACATATTTATGACCTCATTTGTGTATTTTAACATTTATTGAGTACCTACTGTTTGTCAGGGGCCATGCTTCAGCCACTGGAGAAAGAAAAATAAGGAAGTCTATTAGGAAAAAAGTAACGTGGATCATTAGCTCACAATTATCATTACAGTGACAGAGAGGCTCACACAGCATGCTCTGGTAAACAGGAGGGAGACTCAGTCCAGAGGGGGAAGCAAGCAAAAGTGAATCCAAGGCTCTTCGGGGAAGGGGTATGGCTCACATGCCAGCTCTCACTTAGTGCCTGGGTGACAAGGCAATGTGGCACAGCCTTTCCAGATCTCTGTTTCTGTGTCTAAACAGTGGGGCAGGAACATCACACTTGCTGGCAGGGACCCTAGGAACTATGTTCTATTATGTACATGAAATTTGCTGAGAGTAGACTTGTGCTCTCAACAACAACACACGTGTGCATGTGCATGCCAACGCTAAGACAGGAGAAAGGAAGGAAGGAGGGAGAAAAGAAGAAGAGAAGGAAGAAAAAGAGAGAAGATGGAGTAGAGGGAAAAGAAAACAGAGAAAAACCAAAAGGAAGGGGCTAGAGAAATGGCTCAGAGGTTAAGAGCACTGACTATCCTTAAAGAGGACCCAGGTTTGATTCCCAGTACCCACATGGTGACTCACAACCATCCGTAACTCCAGTTTCATGGGACCTGATGCCCTCTTCTGACCTCCATGTGGACTGCACATATATGGTGCACTCACATATTTGCAGGCACAATATCCATGCACATATAATTAAAAATGAAAGAAATCAAAGAGAAGAAAGAGACATCTAGCTCTCTGAACAGATGTACAGGCTAGCTTGGTTTCAGTGATCGTTTCAAAATGTATGTGTCTGTCAAAGCAAGTTGACTAAATTCTACACTCTTGACATGTGTGGTTTCCAATTTTTAATTGTGTCCTGATAAAGCTGAAAGTTAAGTAAGATAAAATGAGGCTGTTTTGATGGATTATGCTAACCAGTGCAAGCAAGGGTTCATGGGTCTCTTGAAATAACTATGTGTACCTGACACCAATGCATGCATTGGCAGATATGGAATGTATGCCCCCAGAGGTAGTAGGCCTGAGCTTCACAGGGTAACTCCCCTTCCCCCCACTGCCACCATGTGCCAGATTATGTCAGTAGGAGGAGCTCTTGGGGGGTCTTCAGCTTTGGAAGGTGTGCTGGCTAATTTCATGTCAACTTGACACAAGCTGGAGTCATTGGAGAGGAGGGAATCTCAATTGAGAAAAATGCCTCCACAAGATCAGGCTGTGGGCAAGCCTGTGGGACATTTTCTTAACTAGTGATTGTTGGGGGAGGGCCCAGCCCTTTGTGGGTGGTACCTTCCTTGGGCAGGTGGTCCTGGCTTCTATAAGGAAGTGGACTGAGGAAGCCACGAGGAGCAAGCCGGTAAGTAGCACCCCTCCACGGTCTCTGCATCAGCTCCTGCCTCCAGGTTCCTGTCCTGCTTGAGTTCCTGTGCTGAATTCCTTCAATGATGAACAGTGATGTGGATGTGTAAGCCAAATAAACCCTTTCCTTTCCAACTTCCTTTTGATCATGGTGTTTCATCACAGCCATAGTAACCCTAAATAAGACAGAAGGTACGGAAGCTTAGCCTGCTTGGCCCCTCTGCCTTAATCCCAGTTTTCAGGGACTGAGTTCTGAGTAACTTCTCCCTTCCTTCCTGGAGCAGCTGTTTGGACCTCCAGGAATCCATTTCTGTGTGATCCTGCCTTTGCCCTCTTCTCGGTGGAAAACTCCACAACAGGCCATTTGCTCTTTGATTTAGGTGGATTCCACCATCTGGGGTACCATCTGTGTGGATTGGGACATAACCTGTACTTCCTTTGTAGTTGGGCTCAAGGGGAGCCATGAGTGTTCAGGTTGTTGGGTGCACTGCCTGAATGGTGTCTTGGCTTCATAGGACCTGAGGCATGATATACTGTCTCTGTATTTTTTTTAAACACAGGACATGTTACATGGTAATTTGAATATTTATTTTTCGTCGAAAAACAAGGAAATAAGAAGTGGTTGGAAATTTAAGGTGTGTAATAGCACACCAATGCACCCCCATCCCTTTACTAAAGGAATCTTAGTTTAGGGTTTAAGTTTTAAATTGCCCCCTACTATAGGCAGCTGTAGAGCCCAAGAGTACAGGGCATGAGGGGCTGTAAGGGAGACATGCCATGCTATCAAGGAGAAAAGACAACCTGTGTGGCAGCCAAGATGCTCCCAGAGAAAGAACAAAACTAATGAGACCTGGCTCAATCAGAGCTGAGCTTCTGGAAGAGCAGACCAGGAGGTTATCAGTGCTCCCACAAGGTGCTCAGCAGCCCACCATTGACAACTATACCATTATAAGCATGACTGTGCCCTCTCTTTTTATTGCACGTGCAATTTTAATGGCAGACTCAAAGGATCAGGGGGCCTTGGAAGAAAGCATCACTGTGGACGGTTCAGCCACCTGGAGTCACATCAAGACTACAGAGTGAAGTGTTGGAATGACCTCATCCAACTGCAGTGAGCCTGAAGGCGCCAGGTGAGTCTCTGTGTGGGGTTCAGGTAGAAGGAAAAATATATGAAGGGCTGAGAGTAAGGCTCAGTGGATAAGAGTGCTTGCTATGCAAGCCTGAGGACCTGAGTTCAAATCCCCAGTATCCACATAATGAAGCCAATCAGAACTATGACCATTCTTGTAACCACAGATGGTGGAGTGGCAGAGACAGGAGGATAGCTGGGGCTTGCTGGAACCCATGTATCTCTAGGTTCAGTGAGAAACCTTGTCACAGGAGAATAAGGTGGATAGTGATAGAGCAAGGCACGTGGTTTCTCTTCTGGCCTCTGCACGCAGGCACATAGGCGTGTGCACCCACATGTACATAACGGGTGTGCACACACCACACATATGTAAATATATAGATAAATAGATACATAGATCAACAGACAGATGGATAGATGGGGCCATAATGGAAAGTAGGGAGAGAAATCAGTATTGAATCACTCAAGAAACAGTTGATTGACAGCTACAGACAACTCAATATTGCAGGTAAAATACATTCTAGTGTCTAGGCAGCCTCAAGGGTGCTCTCTTCAAATCATGTGTTCAAGATGTCTCCTAGTTCTGCAGACTTTGAGCCATTCTCACAGGGAACAGGGGAGATAATGTGTGAAATACTGAGGGACCGTTGATGTTTCTCAGTAGCTCACAAATAATTCAGGAACCCAGTGGTTTACATGAGAGCAAATACATTGTGAATGGTTGTGGCTGAGGGCACCACAAGGCCCTTCCCCCATCCCAGAACAGAACAGGGCATGGGGCAGCAAGTGCTGCAAGTCCTACTATGCTTAGTGACACGCAGAGCCGACATTTGAAGAGATGACTTCTGCAGGGTTGGGAGCTAGGGACAGGATTGGCAAGAAAAAAAGAATCTCCCAAACCCCCCAAAGCTGGCAGCTGGAGAGTTAGCTAAAAGAAAACAAAAACAAACAAACAAATAGACAAACAAAGAGGTTACTTTGATTTTTAAAATATTGCTCTGGGAGATAGAAGGCGACCTCTGGTCCTTATCAGTGCTCTGGCCATAGATGACACAAAAGTTCTCATCCAGTGGGAACTGAGTCTACTAAGCACCATAGGAAGTCCTGGCCTACCCCAACTGTGGCACAGACCAATTTGCCAATGCCAGGCTATCTCCTGGGGTCTGGTGAGAGAAGAGTACAGTCTCCCAGAAATGACTCAGCTACCCCTGGGTTCCTATGCTCTGCCCCTGCCTATGTAAACCACGGCAGATAGAAAATACACGAGGAAAGGAATATGTCCTTGGAATTGTATCTGTAGAGTTGCATCATTCTGAATGAGCTCTCTAATGCCCTCTTCTGGCCTCCTTGAGCACCTGCACTCATGCATATAAACTCATCAGACACAAGTTGACACAATTGAAAATAAGACTTTAAAATGTTGAGAATGTGTGTGTGTGTGTGTGTGTTGTTCAAGGACCAAAATGTCTGTGTACTTTGATAGTTTCAAATGGATCCAGTGTCCAGGGGGAACCATGGATGCTGAGGGATGATGATTTTATCAGCTTTGGTCTCTTCCCTCTCCTCCTTCTCCCCTCCTTCTTCTCCCCCTCATCTTCTTCCCCTCCTACTCCTTCATCTCCAAAATAAAATTCAAAACACATGAAGAAATCAAATGTGATCCATTGATTTCCAAAGAAAACCTGCAGCTGACGTGAAATGTGAGGAAGAAGCAACCATTTCCTGGCTCAAGATATCAATACTCTGAGGTCATTTGTTACCCAGTGTGACTGGCTGGAGCTAGCTGATGCAATGGCTGGGTGATCTAGATACTGAATACTCCAGATGTTCATCCCTGTAACTCTTTAATACCCCAGGTCTTCCTCTCCCCTTGGTTTCAACTCTGTCTAAGGAGGGCTCTGTGTTCTTCTGGAACAAATCTTTGGCTAGAGACGTGGATTCCTTCAGTCACCTGGATTGGGCAGCATGGTGGGTGATGCATGATCATGAAAAAAATCCCTATAAATATGTGGTTGAAATAAAACTTCTCACAAAGTAGGGGATTGGGGCTGGGGAGGTGGTTTATTCTCTAAAATATGTTTTCCATGCAACCTGAGGACCCTCATTTGGTCCCCAGAACCCATATAAAAAACTCAGCATAGCTGTATACATTTGTAATCCCAGTACTTGGGAGATGGTGGATCCCTGGGGATGGCTGGCCAGGTACCCTAGACTATTTGGTGAATTTCAGCTCAAGCCAATGGGAGAGCCTGTCTCAAAAAAATAAGGTGGGCAATTCTCAAGAAAGGATATCTCTGGACTCCACATGCACAGATGTACTTGGAGAGATACCTGTACATACATATGGACCCACAAGAAGATGCATTGCCCTTCCCCCATTCACAAATGAGATTAATTTCTTCAGGTGTATGGATAGTCCACATTTTAGAAAAGCTTGACCTAGGATTTGTTTTTACTTTATGATGATGTGAAAGTAGTATGTACCAGACAGAGATCATGCTGTAAACTTTGTTAACCTTTTCCCATGTTGGTAATGTTCAGAAAGCAGCAACTTACATGCGTCTCTGGTTGACACTAAGAAGCTGGGGCTCACAACCAGCCAGGATGTGCAGTGTACTGGTGGCCAGCCATGACACTTAGCATCCCAGTCCTATTCAATGAATTTTGACTGGCATTCTAAGTACAGGAGCATCTGTACCAATGGTAAAGATGCACACAGTTATCATATGACATCAGGAGTTAACTCAGCCTATTAGGTAGTTGATATAACTTGGTAAATATTAACTAAAGGAACAAGACTCCCAGGTGCAACCAGGGTAGAGAAACCATGGGTGTTATAATGTGAGACATTTTAAATGCCAGTGAGCATTTCCCAATCTGGTTCTGAGGGATTCTCCCACCTCTGAGGCTTGCTGTGCAGGTTGTAGAAGATGGAACTCTCCTGGGATTGATCCCGTCTACTGATCTTGGCATGTGCTCTGCAACACAGACTCCCAGTGTGCATGGCTCCTGAAGGACCGAGCACTTTCATCAGCAAACTTGGATCCTGTTCTCTTCATCCATTCTCTGTGAATGCTCCCAAGATGCACATTGTTTTCCAAAAATGGAATCTGAGATTCACTCCACTCCTCTCTCCCACAGATAATTGCCAGTGTAACAAATCACCATACATCTAGGGTCTCAAAAGACATGCAACGCTCAGGCAACATTGGAAGCAGAAGTCTGGCATGTGTTTCAGCTATTGGCAGGGCTGCATCTATTCTAGAGGGTCTAGAACAGGGCTGGAGGACAAGTGACTGTGCAATGCTCAGTCACAAACAGGACATCTTTGTCACACCTGATCCCCAAGGACTCACGGTCTGTCTTGGAAGAGGGGCCTGAAAAATTAGAAAGCAGGAATCAGGGAGAACAGGAATAAAGCAGTGTCTTCTGAGTATGACAGGACTGTTGTATCCATGAACTCAGAGCAGCTGTGGCTGCCTGCACAAGACCTGCAGAAGATCAAGCCTGGTGACATTCCAGCATAGAAGGGAGGGTCAAGACCCTCACTCCCTAACTGATGAGCTGGGAACAATTTGCGGCTTCCAGGAAGAAAAAGCCAGTTTTCTTTACTGGTGTGGCCTCTGGTAGGTTAACCATGCTCCAGTGGGTGTTCTAACACCCACAGGTATTTGTAGCACAAACTGGACTCAATGGGTCACTACAAAAAGGACAGGATGTTAGGATGGGGTAAGGATGTGAGCAGTGGACCTGGGAGAAGTTACAGGAAGGAGTGCCCATTGATTTTGATAAAAATACATTGTGTACATGTGACAGATTCCCAGAGAATTAATACAAATATCACATCTGAAGAAGAAAAAATATAACTTGTTCAAATTTAGAAGAGTTATGGATTTTTATTTATTTATTTTTAAATCACCATTTTGACAATCCCAGGAGTTAAGTGGCAATGAAGATCAACGGACAGTTTCCTTCCATGACTTAGATTAAAATCCAGCAACAGAGAGATCATATTGTCACTGCCTCTGTCCACTACCAGACTGCAGCATCCATAAAGGTAGACAGCCACCAGGTGTGTTCACCAGGTGATGCCCTGCAGTTCACAAGGTTCTATTTATAAAGTGCTTTTGGGAAAGAGCTATGTTATGAAGAAACTCAATCCTCCATCTTCCATTTACAAAGGAGAAGTTTCACCCAGATGACATGAAACAGGCGTGAATGCTTGGCTTTCAATAAAATGAAATGTATGACCTAAGAGGGGGCTGGAGGCCATGGCTCAACAGACGAGGGCAATTTAATGCCCTGTCTAGATTCCAGTGAAATCCAAACCTCCACATAAAGTCACCCACGAGGGCTGGGAAGGTGGCCCAGTGGGAAAAGCCATTGATGCTCAAGCATGAGGAACCGCGTTTGCATCCCCAGAACTCAGGTAAACACCTGGTGGGTGCAGCAGCCACCTGCCAGCTCAGAATGCAGGAGGCAGAGGGGGGAAATTCCTGGAGCAAGCTGACTGGTGGAACCAGCTGGACTTGGTGAACACTGGGTTCAGAGAGAGACCCTGCCTCAATAAACAAATCAGATTGCAATTGAAGAAGGCACCTAAGGTCTACTTTGGCCCTCCACAGGCATGTGAACATATGTGCCTGTGTACCTGCACACATGCATTTAAACACATATGCACCTACACATACACACAGAATAAAATAAAACTGAAGGATCTAGAAATACATGCATCTACGTGTAGTCAAAGGGCCTTGACACTAGATATTAGCTAAATGTAAGTCATGATGGTTAGTGGTGTTAGATGTGACCAAGCTTTATAAATTAAGGTAACTAACTGTAGTGCTTACTTTTCTATGGCCGTAATAAAGCGCCATGACCAAGGCAACTTACAGAAGACAGAGTTCATGTTTGGCCCACAGTTCCACATGGTTAGAGTCCATGATGACAGATTAAAGCAACAGGCAGCAGACATGGTTGCTGGGCTAAAAGCTGAGAGCTGAGAGTTCATATCTTGTCCCACAAGCAAAGGCACATTGGAAATGGCATGATGTGTTGAAGCTTCAAAACCTGCCCCCAAGTGACACACTTCCTCAAACAAGGCCATGCCTCCCCCAAACAGCACCACCAAATGAGACCAAGTGTTCAAACGCCCAAGAATATTGGGAACACCTTATTTAAACCACCACAGTAACTTACCCATTTTCAAATTTGTTAAACTGGGTCATATGAGCCACTTTTTAATAAGTTTTGATCATAACCCCCCCCCCATTCTCTGCTCCTCTTCCCCCTTATCCCTTTACCACTTCTGTTGGGTCCTTTTGCCTTTCTAGAAAATTCCACTCCTACTCTACACACAAACTGTATGTATGTGGGGTCATGTATCCATGTAAAATCTAGCCCATATTTTATAGATATACACCAAAGCCTTCCAGAGTGACATGACACAATACTGGATAATTGGGGAAAAAAAGGTGAAAAATGTGAAATCTTTTGTGACTCAGTGAATGGACATGAAGAACTTACATGCTCTATCCTCAGGTGTGTCTGAGACGTTATATCATTTCTAAAAACCCAGAAACCATGGATTGCATATCTAGAGTGGCCACAATTAGTGGGTAAAATTGCTTTCTCCCCACCAGGCAGCAAATCTTCTCACCAGGAAATGGGACAGCCAGATCTGAAAAGCTGGGCAAGCTTTTCAACCTGCCTCTCCGGACTTGCATAATCACCCACCTCCTCCTTCATTTTATACCTGAGAGGTTGCATAGCTGTGCACTGTTCAGAAGCCATGGGAAACTCTGCTTCTGGTCCTAAGCAGCAAGCAAGCATCTTTCCCCTCTGTCCACCACAATACCTGCCATGTCCTTTCTCTCACAATAGATATTCAATACCCAGCCTAGGCATGAATGAGGGGATGGATGGCTGGGTCTTTGCACAGCTGTGATACCGTAGCTTATGAATGAATGGATGAGGCTAATAAAAAAGACCATGTTTTGCCCCGAAATTGCTTCATGGTCCTTCTGGGTCCAGAGGCTCCTTATCTATGGACATTGTGTCTATAAATCCATATCTACAGAGCCAGGCTCTTCTGTGAATGACTTACCAACTTCCCACCACGGGCCTCAGGATTCAGAAGGACTTGGAGAGCGTTCAGAGTCAAAGGGAAGGTTATTTCTCATTGAGAGCTGTGTGCGCGGACAAATAGGGCAGCGGAGGTAAGCAAAGGAAAACTGCTTCCACTGGAGCTAGAGCAGTCCCAGTTCATGAATCTCCAAGTTGCTCTCCCAGTCTGTTTTCTGTATCAGTAAAAAAAATAGAGGCATGGGCTGGGTACGTCTATGGGGCATATCAGGAGAGGTTTACTGAGGAGACAAGGTCTACCTCTTAGATGGGTAGCATCATCCCATGAGCTGGAGCCCCAGATTGAATAAGACAGACAGTAATCTGTGAAGTAATTTCAACTCTCTCTGCTTCATAACCGCATTCACAATGTGATCCACTGCCTTCTGCCTCTACCACCATACCTTCCTTGCCAGGATGGACTACACCCTCACACTATGAGCCAAAAGATACCCTTTCCCTCTGAAGATGCTTCTGTTAGGCATTGGTTATAGTGATGAGAAAAGTAACTGATATAAAAAGCTCACCCAGGCTGCTGTAGGAAAGCAAGAGGGGAGTGGATGGCCCAAGAGGAGGCCACCTAAGTGATGTGTGATAGAGGACAGTGGTTTAGACTGAGTTGTGGATGTTAATATCAGTGAAACCAGCTAAGGCAGGATCTGTGAGCCTTAAAGACAAGAGCCCCAGAAAGTATTACCATGCTTCTGGGCTGAGCAATGGGTAGGGTCTAGTTTCTTAATATGTGGGCTGTAGAGGCTTCCTGGCTGTAAGTCTCCCTTACCATGACTCCCGGTAAAACAGCAATGCACAGGGAATGTCTGTTAACTAGAATTGGATCCTGGACATAGCTGTAAACTAGAAATTAGAACAGCAGTTCTCAACATGTAGATTGCAACCCCTTTGGCAAACCTCTGTCTGCAAAAATATTTACATTGTAATTCACAACAGTAGGAAAATTACAGTTATGAAGTAGCAGCAAAAATAATTTTATGGTTGAGGGTCACCACAACATGAGGAATTGTATTAAAGGGTCACAGCATTAGGAAGGTTGAGAACCACTGAATTAGAAAATGTTGTGAAAAAAGCTATAGAGTAAAATCATTCATATCTGGGCTTGGAAAATGAGGTCTTCAACATGGACAAGGATGTACAGAAAGAAGTGATAGACATGTGAAGGTATTATTTACTTTCATCTGCTAAAATACCCAACAAATGCAACTTATGAAGGATGGGTTTGAGGCTCACAGTTTGAGGGTGCAGCCCATCATGGTGGGAAAGGAGTGACTTCAGAAGTATGAGGCAGCTGGTTGTGTTGAATCTGATGTCAGGAAGCAGAGAGAGATGAATGGTGGTGCTCAGCTCAGTGTCTTGTCTTTCTTCAGTCCATAACAATAGCCTGCAACCTGCAGCTGTAGTGGATCTTCCCCAAAATAACCCAACTGAGAAACTCATTCATAGACATGCTCAGAGATGCATCTCCTACGTGACTCAAGATCTTTTTAAGTTGACGATCAATATTTACCAGGAGAGTGAAGCTGACAAAAAAAATTTCTGCTCAGTTCCTCCAACTGGGTACCAAACATTCAAACACATGAGTCTATAGGGGCTATTATCAGTCAAACCACCACAGGTGGACTGGCCAGCCAATGTTGCTGAGCCATGTAAAAGAGCTAAAGCAAGCAAGCAAGCAAACAAACAAAATAAACAAACTAATACCTCTCCCCCCAACAAACCACAACCTGGGAGAAAATATTTACAAATCTTATATATGACTAAAGACTGATACCTACAATACATAACTAATTTAAAAATTATAAGAATATATTTTCAACTTTATTTTTATTTATGTGTATGAATGTTTACCTACATGGATGTATATGTGACATATGTTACAGTGCCCAAGAAAACCTGAAGAGGGTATTGGATCCCTTGGAACTAGAGTTACAGATGGTTGTGAGCTGTCATGTGGGTGATGGGAACCAAACCCAGGACCTATGCAAGAGTAGCCAGTGTTCTTAACCACTGGGCCATTTTCCTAGCCCCCAATTCTCAAATTGTAATGATTATGAGCAATCTAATAATATAATAAAATGAGCAAAGGCATTTAGAAGCATGTTGTTGTGGAAAGAACAGACAACAAACACACATATGAGAAGTGTTTACACCAGGAGCCAGTAGAGAAACACATCTAAATCAGCATTGAGACACCTATGCTCATCTACTAATCTATAGAGAAAAGAGGCTAAGAAACGGGGTTCCATCTTGTCGCATATGAGGATATAATTTCATGACTCTAAAAAGTAAAAGACTCTATTACAAGAAGACCTTGAGGACAAAATCCTGGCTCAGATTACTGCAGATTTTCACAGAAGGTCATCTTGTAATCCAAAATTATAAAAGATAGTGTCACAACACAGCAAGAGTGAGAGAAAGTAGAAGATGAGGAACCAAGCTTGAGCCACCTGGATAAGACTGAAAGGGACTGAATAAGTGGGAGACATTGATGGACAGATGTCAGTCAGTAAATCTACAAAAGATCCATGCAGGACCTCTATGAATAACAATCTCATCCAGGGAATCTGGGGCCCACTCCTCATTGGAGAAGCAGATTAGAAGAGCTGAACTGGGGAAAGTGGTCAGCTGGAAATAAAGCAGTGGGAACGAAGCAGGACACTGCACACAGAGAAAACAAACACCATCATTTTTCATCTTCATGCTACACTGCAGTTTAGACAGATCAGAGAGCCTCACAGAGATTTGAGTGGTTGTGGGGTCTTCTCTTCCCAGGGAATGTTGGATATGTGATGGATTTTACACTGTTGTTTTCTGGCCTTCATTTGCCTACCACATATCAGCATCTATGGCAACCTGTTATGATTAAGACATTATGACATGATGTAGGGATTAACATGGAGAGATGGAAGAAGAGAGAAGCCAGAAACAGGGCCAGGAGTGCATTGACATGAAGCAGACTTGGTCCTACACTGCAATAGGTGAGGGTGGTATCTTAGCTACTTTTCTATTGCTATGATTAAACACAAGGAGCAATGCAACTCAGAAAAGAAGGCATTTGAGTTTACAGTTTCAGAGGAATCCATGAGAGCAGAGTGAAAATGTGGTGGCTGGAGTTGAGAATTCATGTCTTGAACCACAAGTAGGAGGCAGAAAAAAGCACTCTGGGAATGGCATGAGTCCTTTGAAACCTGAAATCCCACCCCCATTGGCAAACCTCCTCCAACAAGGCCAAGCCTCCTAATCCTTCTCAAATAGTTCCACCAACTGGGAAGCAGGCATTCAAACACATGAGACTATGGGGGTCATTCTCAGATAAAACCACCAGAGGTGAACTGCTCAGTCAATGTCACCAAGGCAGTCGGTCTTCAGGAGAAGATTAAAGTGGAATAGATCTCCCACATTTATCTAGCTAACTTGTGGCATTGTGTGGCCAACTCTCAAAAGATCACTGCAATCAAGCCAGCAGCATCCTGGCTTCTGAAAAAAGCATAGTGTCGAATGTGAAAATAGTCATAGTTCTCTGCAGAAATGTTCCATGGCAGAAGGTGAGCTTTAAGTAAACGATATAGGGATTCTTGACCTGAGATCCTAAGATACAAGTCTAATGTCTCAGACCTGAGAAGTATGGAATCTGACATGGCCCCACATCCATCTGGAGAGCTGTACTAGTGACTTACCTTGTGGTTGTCATAAAACATCTGACAAAGGGGACTCAAGGATGGAGGTTTACTCTGACTCACAGTGGGAAGGTATGGTCCATCACAGCAGGGAAGACACAGCGGCAGGAGCAGGGGGCGGCTGCTCACACCACCTCTGCACTCAGGAACAGAGAGGGATGCACGCTGGTGCTCGTTCACTTTCTCCTTTTTATTCAGTCTAGGCCCTCAGCCTGTGGGACAGTGACATCTTTAGGAGGGCAACTCTCTCTTCTCCCTCTAAACCTTTCTGGAAACACACTCATAGATGTATCCAGAGGTGTGTGTGCTTCTGCTGTGATTCTACATCCAGACAAGTTGACGATGATGATGAACAGGCATCACAGGCACCAGGATGCTGCTACACATGGAGAACAGGGGCCTGACTTCTCCTGACCAGACCTTGATTAGGAAGCAGGCTCACAGCATTACAGTTTATTACCACTGGGCTGTGTGAATAAAGTATACGATGAAATATAAATTAATTTTATGTTCTGAGATGGCTCCTATTCCCCAAATGTTTCACTACACATAGGAAAATAAAAACAACTCCAAATTTGCAAACTCTGAAATAAAAATCATTTCTGGTCCCAAGAATTCCAGACAAGGGATGGCCTTCATGTCTATGGACTCACCCCGGTATCCATATTTTTGTGTCATTTTGTTTATTGCTTCTAGGAAGCATATGCATGAGTTGCCTTATTTTTTCCTTCATTACCTTCAAGGTGACTAGATAACACATAGAACTCACTCATTTGGCTGAATCTAGGTCATGGGCCTGATTTCCCAACCACACTCAGCACATCGTTATCCATCTTTTGATCCAGTGGGCATCTAAAGCCACCCTGGAGCCACAGGTAACTCAGCACGCCATAGCTATTTGGACCTTCTACAGCTGCTCTCCAGTATTGCTCATTCTCTCCCAGCTTTGTCAGATAGGAACCATTTTCCTACTGGATACAGCCCCTTTCCTAGCTAGCCTAGAATTTCCTTGCACAGGGCGGGGTGGGAGCAGTAGGCACTTAGCGTTTATTTATTACCAAGCAATGTCAGGACTTAATGACACATAAATCACAAACCATGAAGTCACAGCTCTCCGTCTTCCTTGTTGAAAGTGATGTTGGGGATCAACTATCCTAAGAAGCAGGGCGGAGGTTCTTGCTAGTGTCCAGGCTTGCGCCTGGACGATGCAGGGAGCAGAGCCTTTCCTTGTTGGTACATGACTCAATCTCAAGAACTTGTTCTTGGATGCATGAAGGGAGGAAAGGAGACTGTATGATGACACAGCCTGGATTAGCAGAGGGAAGAGGCTCTGGAAAGTAATGCCTCTGAGCGTGAAGAGGCACCCAAGTGGCTGCTGGACAATGGGTCCGTTTTGCTGTGTCTGGGAACACAGCAGGGATGAGACAGAGTTTCAGGGGAAGTTTGTGGGCTTTTCCCTATTCCTTGCTTTATGCTCTTGGTGCCTTGTAGATACAATGAGAACATCCCCTTCCAGTCCCTGCAACCCCAACCCACCTCCCTGCCCCTGCCCCAGAATACCCTGATTTCTCCACATCATGTTCCCCTCCAGCCACCGGGGCTGAGCTGAGTCACCTCTCTCCTTCAGAGAGCCCACTTTGTCCTTGTTCTCCTCTGTCCTTTCCCTCCCATCATTAATGATCCGCCATGATAAAAGACTCCACCGGGCCTTGTTCCCCATAAATGATGGTTCAGGGTGTGAGCTGCTCGCTTCTGGGTGCTTGAGCATGAGTTCCAGAAACATCCTCCCTCTCCTGCTCTCAAACAGGCGGTACATCAATTGCACTCCTTCTGACCATGACCTCCAGGAGGAGAAACACAAGAAGAGAGAATTGCAAAATGTAGCCACTGTTGTGGTTGTTAGCTGCAGGAAGTACTCTGAGGATGGGAGAGGGGCTAAGGACATCAGCTGAACCATCAGACCTTTCAAACAACCTCCTTTTTTTCCTTCTGTTCCTTCACTCTCATAAAGGTTTGGTCTTTTAAGTTGCACAGAGAGGGAATTTGTGATTTATTTGAGCAGGTTTTCTGAGAAATCTCTTTCACAGGTAGCCAGGAGCTGACCTGTTAGGAAGATAGATGAACTGCAAGAGTCATAAAGATTCCTAAGTGACACTCTTGCGAGAGTTATTTTCAGGGGGGTCACTGCTGCTGGGTTGCATCTGCAGGCTCGTGCAGGCACCTGGATCTCCAAGGAAAACAGCCACAGAAGACCCAGCCTGGGGCTGTGAGCAATGAAGAGTTTGATTTCTCCAGGTCATCGCAAGACAGACACATCCATCTGAGTTCTCAGTCTTCTAAGTGACCCAGGCAGGAGGGACAGGACACTAGATGGCCTCGGGAAAGCTTGGTACACAGTTCTCTTTGAGGGACACACAGCCCTCCTATGACTTAGAATGTTTGCTTGTAGAGACAACTTCAATCTGACATAGCTTCCATATGTGCAGAAAGGAAATAAACTCATGACCATGCTGGCTAGTTTTGTTTGTTTGTTTGTTTGTTTTATCAACTAGACACCAGTTAGAGCCACCTGCAGTAGAGGAACCTCGGTTGATCTATAGCCTCCCTCAGATTAGCCTGCATGCATTTTCTTGATTAATGACTGATGTGGGAGGGCCCATTCCACTGTGGTGGTGCTACCCCCTGGGCTGGTGGTCCTAGGTTATATAAGAAAGTAGACTGAGTCAATCCACGAGGAGCGAGCCAGTAAGCAGTACTCTTCCATGGCCTCTGTTTCAGTTCCTGCCTCCAGGTTCCTGTCTTGCTTGAGTTCACACCCTGACTTCTCTCAGTGAAGGACTATTCTGTGAAATTATAAAATGAAATAAACACTTTCCTGTTTAAGTTGATTTGGTCAGTATTTTTATTTTATTTTTATTTTATTTTGTATTTTGTTTTGTTTTGCAACAACAGAGAAGCCAGAGAGGACAGGAATGTGTTTGTATTCATTTCTGAGCAGCATGGTTACAAATGAATGCTTGTTAATGAATACAAGCTGCATATACGCTTGTTCTACGGTTCTGTCAGTCAGATGTCTGATGTGGATGTCACTGGAGTAAAACCCAGGTGCCACAGGTCTGGCTCCTCCGAAGCCTTCAGTCTATGAACTTGCCCTTCACAGCTTTGAGGACTCCTGCTCTTATTTGGCTTGTAATTTCTTTCCTCCCCAGTAGGGCCAGTAGTTGTACAATGCAGAAATGAGACGCCCCAACCATCCTCCTATTTCTAAAGACTTTTTGGTGGCCCTGGGCTAGTTCCCAGGGATCACAGGTACCTTCCCTAGATGAAGCTCAGTCAACTAACCTAAAGTCTACATGCAGCCTCAATACCTTATAGGGATCAGGGTGCGTTCATCTCTGGGAGCTGTTCTCCTACCTGCTCACCATGCTATTCTTGCATTTAAGAAACATTCCTATTATCATTCTTCAGAAGATTTTGATTAAATTTTGCTTGTACTTGTGTTTCCACAAAATGCCGTTTCCTGCCATCGGTGCTTTCAGAACATGTTCTTTACAGGGGTGCCCCAAGCGGTGTCCCAGAATTTCTTTCTGAAGCCCCATGCCTATGCTTCAAGCTTCAGTGGCTGGAACCATACGTTCGAGGCTCCCATCTGACCAATGGGATGGCAAAGGACATGAGACTCAGAGGCTCTGCTGTGACAAACCACCAATTGCCCTGGATAAGATGGGTCTTTGTTCCTATCACAGAAAGTGGGCGACAGGTCCTTGGTAACCTGCTGGCATTCACTAATAATATAAGCCTGCCCAGGATGATCTTGTATCCTGTGTGGCTCATCACTGTGCCCGTGACACCAGCACAGACACCATTAAGGCCCTCAGGGGTGTTTGTTGAATGAGTGAGTGAGAGCCTTCTTTGTAATGTAACAATCAGTCGTGTTTATTCTGGTGAGATTTACCAAGTGTTACTAAGTGTGCGAGCCACTCAGTGCTGGTGTCATCTGTGTAAGTGGGGACTCCGCATAGTGCACATTCCTGGGAGCAATGATCTATTGGGACCATCACAAAATGAAATCAGGAAACATCCCCAGAAAGACAGAACTTCCCTGAGACAGTGAGTCAGCTGCTTCAGGAGGCAGAAGCACTTTGTAGATTCTGAAGGATGGCCACTGTCCTGTGAAGGTGCCACATGTGATATTACGGTGCATGAGTGAGTGTCATACCTCTGAGTGAGCCCATGTCAGAGCCAACCCTGCACACATGCAGGGAGGAAGTGACTCAGTGAGCAGTGTGGGTATCACCTCTCCCTGGGATAATATCAGGGGACTGCAGAGCTCAGATGGAGACAAGTGTTGAAACAGGACCTCAGATGATGTGTCTCATGTCAGCACTACATTTTCCATCCAAGAGCAGCTTTCTTGTCCATCATGCTCCCATCCTTGCCTCTCCCACTCCTTCTCTCCACTGTGTGATAATATACAATAACTGTATGATGATATACGATAGCTGTATGGTAATATATGATAACGTATATGGCATAGCCAGTGCCCAGAGGGCCTTGGGGCATCTTCAAACTTGTTAATCTTTGGCTCTGCAGAGTTCCACATTGGGAGTTTTGTGGCTGGAAACTGGTAACATGTAGAGAGGAGACTATCATCTCTCTACCATCCTGCCCATTCCTTTTGACACAGTTAAAGGAATGTCCTTCCTGGAAAGGGGCTACTTGGGCCCTGGAGAGACAGCCGGGCTAAATAAATTGGCCATCTTGCCTTGATTCACAGCCCTCACTCTGAGCTGAACAGAACCAAGAGCCAAGAGAAAGTGATAGACAATGAACTGGAAGCAGGGACTTCATCTCAGGACAGCATATTGAGTGGAACTTCATAACTTCATTTGTTTTTGGAATTTCATTTCAGAGCCCCAAACCAAGGCATCGATGGAAGAAGCCACTTGAGTATCCAAGGGGGTGCTGACCTTCAGAGTTCTCTTTCCAGGAGGAAGAAATTTAATTTCATCTTGTCTCCCCATATTTGTCCACGTTAGACTGCATTAAATGAGTTATTTTTAATCATTGTTCATAAATCACAGCAAGGGTACGCCCTGAGGCACAAAACATTTGCATAAAAATATTAATTGCCACCATCTCTTCCCGTGGGCTCATGGGAAGGGAGATGAATGTACAGCAAGGGATGGCAGACATGGGGTGTGCTCAGGACAGAGGGAGGATGGGAGATGGAAAGAGCCTTTTCCCAGTTCCTAGTCCTCTTAAC
Organism: Peromyscus nudipes; assembly: GCA_902168325.1. Classification (NCBI taxonomy): domain Eukaryota; kingdom Metazoa; phylum Chordata; class Mammalia; order Rodentia; family Cricetidae; genus Peromyscus; species Peromyscus nudipes. The sequence continues at coordinate 61,961 of CABHPH010161929.1, read as the reverse complement.
CATTCACTCCAGTACCCAAAGTGTCCTTGGAGCTTCGGGAGCCTCCTCAGATGCAGCCTCCACCAAGAAGCCCACTATGATTCCTCCAGTTCACATTATCTTTCCTCCATTGTTATTTGTGAGTTCTGAGACATTCCCTTTGGCAACATGTGCATTCCTCCTGGCTCAGACACCTGCCCACCTCACACAGAATTCACAGCTCCTGCCAGGAGACCGAATAGCAGAAGGACCCAGTGGATCCTCAGAGCCTTCTCTCATAGCCCATATTACTCCTGTCCCAGCCAGCCTGCTCTGAACAGATGAACACGTGTACACACCACAGCTATGAGCCATAAATTCAATCACTTTCCCCAGTCCTGCTCTTCCTTTGATATATGGTTTCTTATCTCACATGAGACCTGTGACCTTAATCATGGCCTCTAGTTCATCCTTCAGGCTCTGTGCTCTTACTCTGCCCTCCCAGTGTTACAGAGTCACATTCTGCTCCACCTCCAGGTCTCAGCTGCACCTGGATGTCACAGGTCCTGCTCTCCATGCTCTCTTCCTGTGTATCCTGACACTGAGAGAGTCTGGGTACCATCTGTGATGATCATTATCTGAGTTCTCGCCTCTTTTCCCTGCTCACTCCAGTCTCCTGCAGCTCCAGTGCACCCAGTGCACCCAGACTGGTCCAGAGCAGCCTCCATTGAGTTTCCTCCCATCTTTCTCATCTATGGACACCAGAGATTCTCCTCTTCTTCATCCATCCATCACTGTATCAGTAACAACTCTGCCAGGGGTGAACCAATTCAGCTATGAACTAATATTGCTATATCTTAGGACCTGCCTGCAGGAGAGGGGGCCTCGGAGGCTTGAGATGGCCTTCATCACCCTGTGTCTTTTGAGAAGGACCAAAGTGGTCCTCTCCTACCAGCCTAACTATCTAAATCACTCAGCACATGCCAATCTGGTTGCCAGGACCTCAAGCCTCAGCTGCATCCATAATGAGTCCTATCAGGTTCTTCCATCCTTTGTTCTGAATATTCTCCTCAGGTACCTCAGATCTGTGCTCCCCAGAATGGTCTTATGTGAAGTCAGGGAGGAGACTCCACACCCCTCCTAGCCTGAGTGGCTGAGGGTTCTCTGCTCAGATAGTTGTGGAAGGCTCAGCAATGAGCCATCCTCTTCCAGGGCTTTTGTGGCATTCTTGCTCTTACACAAAGCAGGATGCTATAAGGAATAAAGGGCAAAAACATGATTCATCCAGTTCATGGTTATAGACTACAACTCTATCACTATTATACCTCCAGAGGGAGGCAGCAAAATCACAAGAAGAAAGTTGCACAGGTAGCCGATGACACCAATGAGGAAGTGTCACAACTGGGCTCATGAAAGCCTTGGCCTTAGATGTCGGGTCTCCCCAGGAAAGTGGGGGTACTGAGGCACAGAGTGTTAGGCTCCAAGGAATAGGTTCACCATGCCATGTCCTTTACTCTCCATTTTGTGAACCTTGGAGAAGTACGTACTCGGCCAGAGTGCTGAGTGCAGCATGACCCTCCAAGACCTAAGGAGGTAAACATAGAGGATCTAATTTCCATTAGAGACAGGGTCCCTGGGTTGGGACATGAGTTGAATCTAAGACCATGACTTCAAAACAGGAAGCAGGTTTGTGCTCAAAACTAACACTTTCAGCCTTTGTTCTCTCCTTGAGTGGCTGTTCATGACCAACAGTGATAACAAAATGGTCCAAGTGTCTTCCTGTACCAGGAATTCTGGGAAAACGTCCGCTCAGGCTGATCACCCAGCAGAGGTGAAGAAAGAAAAGACAATAGCTTGGGCAGCCAACTGGGAAGGGCTGCTTCCCTGTTCTTCAGAGAAAAAGCTTAGATAGACATCTCCAGGGTTCGAGTATCAACCACTGCTAACCCTGAGAGCCCAGAACAGCATCACTCAACTTTGCAGCAGGCTGAGCTGGTCTGCAAACCATCTTCAGCTCACTGCCAGATTCTGCATCACAAGAAGCTGTTCCAGCTCCTTGCTTTCCTCTTGTTTTATTTACTCATGTATATACTTTTTGTAAAAGGAGAGAGCCAGCTCTGAAGTGACAGCCATCGTGTGGCCATCAAGATTCCAGTGTCGAGGTAAAGGCAGCTTCAGAATACAAGTGTTGTTTCCTATTTATTTCCGGCCTTACAAAACATCTCAAGAGCTTGACCCACATTATAGAAGCTTTTGTGCGTATGAGCAAAAGGTATCACGGAAGACAAATTCGATACTTATGTAACTGGAAGGGCTTGCTTGGGGCAGAGTCACAGTGGCTCTGTGGGCCTCTGTGTAGGCAATAGAGGGGCCAAGACCCTGTGGGTCAAATCACTGGAGATGCTGTTACCGTCTTCTGAGATTTGTGCTTTTATAAGTCCATTCGTCTGTGCTATTGAGTATCTGTTGCCGACTAGGCACCACAGAACATGCTGTGATTTGAGGGGTAGGGAAAGGGGGCCCATCTTTTCATAGCTGTGGCACCAGGAGATCCAAGAGCTCATTTCCTTCATCCAGTAACTCATCAGTGAAGGGTTCCATATCCAAGTCCCCCGAGTTGGGCCACTTGTGCACACACAATGACAACCAATGCCAACAAGACTTAGAATTCGCTGTACCTCTTGACCATAAATTACCCTAGACTCTCCTTATTTGAGTTTTGTACTGTTCCTCTAGGCCTTTTGGTTCAGATGGGAATTCTTGTTTCTGTCAGCCCCTGCTCAATTCCATACAGGTAGATTGTCCAAGTCAGCTGCTGAAAGCACACTCCAGAGAAGGACAGGCCACAGCTTTCTGAGATGCTGGACACTACTAGTCCAACTGTTCCAAATAAGGGTAGGGAGCATGCTGGGCATCAAAGGATTATTTTAAGGAAATTGAGTAGACCCAGGGTCAGCACCAGGGCACAGAATGGCTGGCCCAGTTGATGTCTATGTCTACGATAGAAAATGGACAAGAAGGACAAAAAGTCACAGATATACTCTAATCCTAGAGAGCTAGGTGAGGTTGAATCCACTGACCAGTTCCAGGGGGAGAGGATGGAGAAAGTCCAAGACAATATCCAGAACCAATCATTTTCCCTGGGCACAGCATAGTGTTATGCATGGATCCCAGAAGACCGGAGATCCTGGGTACTGGGAAGCCCGCCTTACAGAGAAGTTGAGTGGACAGAGAGGGACATGGAATGTGAAACTGGCTTCATCTCAAGTCTTCTGGGCTTAATTCTGAAGAGTGACAGCATGAGGAAGAAGAGGCGATTCCCTGTTCAGAGAGCCATGATGATGCTCCATGGAGTGTGGCAGTATCTTTGCTTCAGGCTGCCAGGTAGGACCTGCCCACAGCCTGAAGGCATAGCCTCATCACATGGACTCTGAATGGGGATTCTCCTTTGATGGACATCTAGTGAACTGAGACAGCAACTCAGTGTAGTTAAAGGAATTAGTCTGGGAGATGAGATGTAGCTATGCAACCACCTTGATCACTCCAAAGGCTTGATAATCTGACTACAGTTTCTGCACAACCATGTCTACCAGAACAGCCTAGATGTGCCCTGGTTTCCTTACAGCTGTCGGGGAAGCACAAGGCCAATGCAGAGACTTCCCGCACACTCTGAAACAAACACTCATGGGCTAGGGGTTTGCAAAGACACACAAAATGAAGGTGACTTCCTTTGCTCTTTTGACCCTCGCTCTACAGCACCTGAGAGGTCCAGAGAAATGAATGTGGCAGAAGTGGTGTTGGGGGCAGGTAGCAAGAGGGTTTTGCTTTGAGTAATCTGAAAAACATGGCAGGCACCCTGTCCCCACACTCAGCTGAGGATCTGGGATCAAAGGTCCCCACTCTACCCACTGACTCTTCCTCTGGGGACATCATTACCAGGGATGCAGTCATTTGTTAGTTTCAGTTTTGTGCAGCTTAGATATAATGACTGTTGAGTTTCCTCCACCTCATCCCATGAAGCAGTGCTTGTTTTGCTAGTCAGAGAGCAACAGAATCTTACAATGAAATCATCTCCACGATAATTAACCCACTTACAGGGAGAGCTAAGAATGCAATAGGGTCACATATTAATGACAATGATCAGGAACCAAAGAATCTATTGATGCACCAAGCAGGCCTGAGGATTGGGGGCCCCCTCTCGGATTGATGCTGTGCAGGACTGGAATCCTCCAAGTGGGCAGCTTGCAGGTGTTAACAGGCACTGGTCCAGCAGATGCCAGCTAAGCCTTGCTCAGGCTTCCTCCCAAATTACGGCTATCTTTTCTGCTCTCTTCCTAGTAGATGTTATTGCATTTGCAATGATTCAAATAGGTTTTCTGCAGGCATTAAATTTTTAGTAAACAGACCCAAATTAACAGCAATTCATGACATCTCACTCCAGGGATCAAATCAAAAGCATTCATTTTATATCTAAATATCTCTTCGTCTCTTTTTAATGAGCGGGTATGCTTGTTGCTGTGCAAAGCAAAATTAGACATATGTCCCCCCTCCCTCCTCCGCCTCTCCACTTCCGTGCTCTCTGTCCCTCCAGGAGAGCCGGCATGACCACCTTAGGAAGCAGAGGCGGGGTGTGTTAATTTTCCATAATTCGGGAAAACAAGGCTGATATCTGAACTCCCCCTCCACAGAGCTCTTGCCTCATCTACTGTAATGGGCTGCCGACTAATGAACACAGCAGCCTGTATTTATGGCATCAGCAGCCAGGGCCTTCTTAGAACTTGATTTGGGAAGATGATTTTTTTTCATCACTCTTTGTGGTATGCAGGCATTGAAGGAACTCTAGCATCCACGAATGACCTTGCTGGTGGCAATGTTGCATTTAGTGCTGATGCAGATGGCTTCATGGTCCAGGGATGACAGGGCAGGTGGAAGGCTGTGGGCAGCCGTGGGCACACATCACTTCTGTGCTTTGCTTATTGCAGTGATTAAATATGCACTGTCAGATCTCAGGACAGCCAACTGTCTATCATCCTGGAGTTGGGCTTTTGGCTTCTAGGGTGTTTGGAAGGATCCCACATGATGGGTTGGGACCGTGTGCTTCCCTGGAAAGAGAGATTTCCAAGTTTCTGTCAGCATCTTTAGGCCTTCATTCCAGGCTTGGTGGATGGCCAGGGGGCTGCTCAGGGTAGTAGACTCCAGGAGGATTGGAAAATAACTTCAGGTTAACTTATAGAAAACTTAATCTGCTCCTTCAGCTCCATCTCCCATCACAGCCTCATGGATGTAGTAATGAAAGGATTGTCACACTGAAGACTAGAGCTGGGCCAGAGGACTTTGGAATGAGAAAGGAAAGGCTGAGTGGGGCCACTGGTCCTGCCAAACTGCCTGCCCAGATCCTTCTTTTACTTGAGTGCATGATGTACTTATAAATATGCAGACAAACACTTGTAAATGTAAAATAAAAATAATAAACAATTTCAAGAACTGGTGATCTGGTGACTACCAGAAGGATCCAAGTCTTCACCTGAAAACGAATTTGTTAGCACCTTGAGGCTGGGTTCTAGCCTCCTGCACAGTGGGAATCCCAACCCCATTCTCTGTTATTTTGTTACTGTAACACTAGTGGGCTGGTCCATGGCTCTCTACTCTCTCTGGAGAGAGCGTTACAATGTCTGGCTTTCCTCTTACTTTGTTTCATAATGCAGCCTCTCCTTATTTCCATATTCTGGTATTGTTCGGTTTTTTTTTTCATTCATAGAGCCCAGAACCTAGAAAGAGCTTGGTACTTAATACATCTTAGGTAAACCTGTATTGCATAAAGTAACTGAAGAGATCCCAGTCTACCTGGTGTAATTGATTGTGGACACTTTCACCTGTCACATCCATCTGCCAAGCTACAAGTAGAAACCATTTTTTTTTTTTTTTTGGTTTTTTGAGACAGGGTTTCTCTGTGTAGTTTTGGTGCTTGTCCTGGATCTCACTCTGTAGACTAGGCTGGACTCAGACTCACAGAGATCTGCCTGGCTCTGCCTCCTAAGTGCTGGGATTAAAGGTGTGTGCCACCCTGCTTGGCAGAAACCAAAACTTGGGTCTCCTTTAAGGCCCAAGGAGAGCTGAATGATGCCACAGTCTCAATAGCAACTCTGAAATCAGATGATAAACATGTCTCAAAATGTCTAGGGGAAGTTTTTCATTCCCTAATATTTTATACCCAGACCAACTTTCACTCATATGTAAAGGAAGAACACAGAACACAGACATTTTCATGCACGAAGTTCAGAGGCACATCTTATCCATCACCCCCCCCCCTTTTGGAAGAAGATTCAACAATACATGCATCAGCAAAACATATCTTTAAGGCACTGTGCTTCAGGAGAGGGTGGCTTCGGCTAGAAAGTCTTGTGGGATGAGTGTGATGACAAAGTGTAGCAGTCAGGGAGCTTACTCAGGCTGAGTGTGCAGACCAGGGTATGAGAGCAAACCCAGGAGAAAAAGAAACAGATACCCCGAAGCTGAATCTATGCTCTGGGAGAGAGAAGAGCTTTTACCGGGGCATCTTGGGATCTATGAGTCCCATATAATCATAATAAAAACTAAAAGACAAACTTAAAGGAGCCCCTGGACAACCCGGAGGAAAACAAACAGGAGTTCATCACAGGAAGGTGATGGATGTGCATTACATATTCAGAGCAGGGGATGCTATTTACATATTCATGACAATGTAAAGATGAAATACTCATCTGCCACAAAATAAGATGTAAGTATGCTAGGAGGAGGGGTGGGTGGAGAAAAGCTAAGATAAAGAAAGGGGAAGTGGGGTTGAGAGGAAGGTAGGAGAAAAGTGAGAGAGAGATAACCTAAATAATATTAACCCTTTTGGTTTGGGGGTTGTTTGTGGTGTAGTTTTGTGGTTGTTGTTGGTGTTGTGTTTTTGTTTTTTGTTTTTTTTCAAGATAGGGTTTCTCCGTGTAAACAGTCCTGGCTATCTTGGAACTCATTTTGTAGATAAGGCTGGCCTTGAACTCACAGAGATTTGACTGCCTCTCCTCCTGAGTGCTGGGATTAAAGTGTGTGCCACCACCACCTGGCTTGTGTTGTAGTTTAATGTGGAATGATCCTCAATAGACTCACATATTTGGGCACTTGCTCCCAGGTGGTGGCTTTGTTTGGGAAGTTATGGAACCTTTAGAAGGCAGAACCTTGCTGGATGGAGCAAGTGGGTCACTGAATGCAGCTTTTGAGGGTTTATAGCCTGGCCTGGTTCTCTCTCTCTCTCTCTCTCTCTCTCTCTCTCTCTCTCTCTCTCTCTCTCTCCTTCCTGTGTGTGGGAGAAATGTGGTTTCTCAGCTTCCTGCTTCCTGGCTGCTATGCGCACCTTTCTGCTGCTACACCTTCTCCATCATGAGACTGTGCCTCTGGAAACCTGAGCCAAACTGAGCTCTTTCTTCCCCAATTTGCTTTTTTCCAGGGTATTTTATCCCAGCTACAGAGAGGTAACTAATACAGCTTGTGCCGTGCTCCCACAGGTCACCTGGGGCAGGAAAATCTCGAGTTATCATTGTTATTGAATCCAACAAGAGCTGACTTAAATCTTCACATTTCATTCACTCCTTCTGTAGCTCTGGGATTCAAGCCCAGGCCTTGCCATGCTAGGTAAGAGCTCTACAGCTGAGCTGCACCTACATCTCCTAAGATTTCTATAATTTCTATATGGCAGATTCCAATTCTGAGTTTCAAATCCAGCTTAAACATTTTCTCTGTTCCCTCACACACAGCTCATCTCTCTGTTTTCCCTTAAACTGATCTTGACCTTGCTTTCTGTTTCTTATGGTCCTGCCATTTTTTTCAAAGTACAGCTATAATTACTGTGCTGCAGTGTGTCTTCTCTGATCCTAGTGAATAGGTTCCTAAAGTCAGTTTGAAATTCAAGATGTGGTGTGCATGCAGGACTCTGGTGACTGGCTTGCCTCCAAATTCCTATGTAGGAAAAAGAATCCTAAATGCAACAGGGTTAGGTAGGGACATTAAAGAATGTTTAGGTCAGGAGGTCTCCACTCTCATGGTGTCATAAAAAGGCATGATGGAAGGATGGAGGGGCCCTACCCTTTGTGCCTTCCAATGGCATTCTCTATGTTGGGGACATAGAAGCCCTCCTCTCTAGACAACACAACATCTGGCTTGGAAGTGGAGATCAGCTCTCTCTAGATACCATGCTTGTAGCCCCTTATCTTGATCTCCCCAGCCTCCAGAATTCTATGAGAATAATTCCAGTCCTTTCTAAATGAGACAGTCTATGCCATCTGTTCCAGAAGCCCCCAGATGTTGCCCACATTAGATAATTCACTTGACTGGTTTGTTAGTTATCAGGAGGGTTAAAGCTCAGCCTAGGCTTTTGCATAGATTACTTTTTTTCCCTATAGTTTTGATTTCCTGACTTTTATATTCTAGGTGTGTTTACTAAGTACAGGTAAGTAAAATGTTATATTGGTCTCATAAATTAAATATTTTACGGTTTTGCATACCTTAACGTCTAATAGTTATACACTGTGACTTTCAACGTTTGCAGACTTGACTGTATGCCTTGAACAGCTCCATCTGACCTTTCCTCTGGTTCAAATCACTTAGTGAGCAGCTTTCCTCTATATTAGCTACCCAGCATAGCGTAACAAATAGCCTAATATTCCATGGCTTTGAAGCAGGCATTATGTTTTTATCCTCAGGTTCCTTTGGGTTGGGAACCGGATGTGGCACAATACTTTGTCTCTGCCTCAGGGAGCCTCACAAGGCTGTGAACAAAGGACATGGTGTCCTCATCTGAGGGTTTCGCCAAGCAAAGACCTTCATCTGGCTCATTCTGGGAACTGTCAGCAGGACTCTGTCCTGGGAGATTGCCTTAGGGTTCCTATTGCTGTGAAGAGACACACAACCACAGCAACTCTTACAAGGGAAACATTTAATTGTGGTGGGGGCTTACAGTTTCAGAGGTTCAGTCCATTATCATCATGGTGGTGAGCACGGCAGCATGCCAGCAGACATGATGCTGGTTACATCTTGATCAGGAGGCAAGAGGACAGTGGACCTAGTGTCACACTGAGCAAAACTTGAGCAAAAGAGACCTCAAAGTCCACCCCCACAGTGACACACTTCCTTCAACAAGGCCACACCTACTTCATTCAACAAGGCTATGCCTCCTAATAGTGCCACTCACTTTGGGGGCCATTTTTTTCAAACCAACACAGAGATGTTTACCAGTTCCCTCACACTTCTTAGACTCTGAAGAGAAATCTTAAAGATGGTGCCTGGCTTTGCTCAGAATGAGCAATGAGAAACAAGAGCATGGGGAGGATAGGACCTGCCTGACCTCAGAAGTGAGATACTGTCTGTTTTGCTAACTGATGGATGCTGAGATGCCTGGATGCCTGGAGCAGCCCACACCAAGGGAACATATTGGACCAAAGATGAGACAGGAACCACACCTGCCCTTCCCTTTTAATACTCCACCTCCTTATGTTTTTAGAGGTAGATAGAGCTGCATAGGTTTGTGTTATGGCTTTTAATTTTTTTTCCTTTTTGACAGTTTCATACATTGATATGATGCGTCATGATCATAAGTTACTCATGTCTCATCTTACTCTCTCCCGATCCATTCCCTCTTCCTCTCAACTAGTGACCTCATCCTGGTCTGTCTTGGTGCCTGTCTGGTGCACATATTATGAGCTGTGCCATGTCATTAGCGCAATGACCCCATCATGTCCAGAAGACAGCGTCGTCGTCTCACAGCGTCGCTCCCCATCCTCTGGCTCTTGCAACCTCTCTGGCCCCCTCTTTTGTAATGTCTCCTGAGCCTTATAGGGGATGACACAGAGGTACCACTTAGGGCTAAGCACTCACTTAATCTCTGCACTTGGGCCAGTTATGAGTCTTTTGAATTAACTTAATTTTAATCCAAACGATGATGTGCTGTTTTGGGACATGTCTTCTCACTGCATCTCAGAGCTATCACTTCATTGTTGTTCTGCTTCTCTTGTCTTCCTGGAATGACCTGAAGTAAAGACGTCAAATGTGCTTTATCCATTTTCTCCACTAAAATTAAGGGCAGCATTCTTTTCTCAGGGTTAGCCTGGTCTCCAGAAGGGAAAGTCTGTTGATCTGCTCCATTATGCCACTGATTCCAGAACAGCAGCTGTGGACAGTAACTACCCATGATTGGGTTTAATTTAATCCTCAGTCCTTACACACACTTCTGAATTTTGGCCAAACAAGGAAGAGATGAGGCAGTCAGAGAAGGTGTTGGATGGTGGGTGCTGCGTCAGCAACAGTGCTGGCCTCTGGGTCTCTCAGGTGGTGTGCACAACTTCCTCTACTATTTTGCTTGTTGGAGAAAAATGTAAAGTCTTAATCTCAGCCTGTTCAGCTACAGCATCTGTCTTAGCTTGCTTTTTATTCTTGAGATAACCATGATGACCAAAAGAAACTTAGGGAGGACAGAGTTTATTTCATCTTACAGCTTACAGCCAATCATCCAGGGCAGTCAGGTCAGGAACTCAAGGCAGGAACCTGGAGGCAGGAACTGAAGCAGAAGCCATAGAGGAACACTGTTTGCTGGCTTGCTCAGTTTGCTCTCTCACATAACCCAGATCCACCTGCCTAGGAATTGTACTGCCCATGGTAGGCTAGGCTACATCAGTCAGCAATCAAGATTCACAGACCAATCTGATGGAAACATTTCTTCATTTCTCTTCCTAGCTGTGTCAAGTTGGCAACCAAGATTAGCCTTTATAGCCACTTTGCTTGTCAGTGGAAAAGCTGTGAGGCGATGTCATCTCTAATGAATTCAGTTTGACTCTGTTTTCAGAACCTGGCCACAAGCTGGGCCAGCTCCTACTGCCCTACTGTAGTTCACTCTCCTCTAGTTCCATGTTTCTGACCCTATAACCCTGATATAGATTAGCTGACCATGGTGGTGTTTGGGTCCCAAGGGATTAGATCAACTTTCTCTGCATAGGATCTAGTAAGACCAGAAAGGGGGAGGAATCTCCTTCTTAACTGTCACCCACTAAATGACTATGCTGACCCCCAGAAGGCTTGGGGGAACAGTTTAAAGCATCCTGTGTATGTGCTTTGTAGGTCATTCCCCAAAAGGATCAGAATGACCTACCAGAGCTTGAGTTGTAGAAATAGTTTCAATTGAGGCCAGTGATCCTCATGACAGACACAACTAGGATTTTGCCACCAGCACTAGAAGTAATTTTCAGAACACAGCCTAGGGAGCCAGCTGCCTGTGTGTCAACTCCATAGTCTCCTGTTACCAAACACTAAGAAATCTCTCCATGCCCTAGTGTGAACAGCCACATGGAGCCAAGGACCACCTCAAGTATGCCTCCAGACCCTTGGAGGGTGGACACATTGTTTCAATGATTCCTTAAGCCTTAGTGAAGAATGTGGTCCCTACCCTTTTAATGATACAGCTCAGGGGGTCACATATGAAATACTCTTCTCCAATCCTCATCTTCCTGAGTGCTCACATCATGGGACCCAACTACCCAGTGTGACTTTGGACTAAGCAGTCCCCAGCTGTAGAGCTAGGGATGCTACAGTTGAGCATACTGTCCCAGAATGGCCATGCCTCTCCAGAGTTTTTGCTTTCAATGACTCCAGAAAAGGTTCTGTGTCTGCTGCAGCAAGGGGACACCATTGCTGATTGCAAACCAAACATGTGCTCAGAGCTCCATCCAGCTGTTCGACTAATGACTGCTAGGTCCCATGGAACACATCTAGGCAGAGACAGCTGAAATGTTATCATGTTACTTCCCCTGGTCAAGCAAGCCCACCCTTCAGCTAGCCTCAAGATCTGACACAAACAGGCCAGATCTCTCAGTCCCTCTGTGGTCCCAGCATAGACCCCCATGGTCTCACCATTGGGCTGAGCAGCATATTACAGGCTTGGAGAGGTCAAGGAGTCTTGTAAACAGGGGCATTCCTCTGGGAGATACCTAGCAAAGGTCCCTATGCCTCAGGATATGGATTTGCTGGCAGCAGGCCTGAGGGGCAACTTACACTCACAAGAGATCTTCATGAGGATTTTCACATTCAAGGATTCCCAGTTTCCCTCATGACTTCCCAAATATCTAACATTCCATTTTTCTTTGCACCAGACCTTAGTCTTAATCAGTAACACATGTAGGTCAAGATGCTCATCTTAACTTGTCCGGGTGGTAATATCTCCAGAGAAGTGACCAGAAGAAGTCAAGCTCCTTCTAGTCATGGTCATGATTGACATCACCATGGTACTCAGAGCTCACAGTCAAAGATGTGTTGATGGGATTCTGGTTTGGGGCTCATTTGGAGTCTCAACATTAACATCAGAAAGAATTTGAGCAGATAAAATTCACACCAGGAAATTTTAGTGAGGAGACCTCAGTGAACACACTCCTGAGAATGTGTGAACAGAACTAAAGAGGGGTGTGAGGCAGCCTGGGAAGAGAAATCACAGGGGAGCTGCAGACCATTAGACCCAAGGGCCAAGGGGAACAAGGCAGTCGTATCAGGTCTTGTGTAACCTGATGTCTGTAAGAGGTGAAGCCAGGAGGAGTGAGGCTCCACTGATACAGTATGGCGGGGGGAGGGATGGGGGATCCTGTTTGTGGTCTATCTCTTGCTAGAACCCCTGACTGAACAAACCCAGCAGTATCCAGCATGTGACAAGATGATTACTCAGTCACAGGAATCTGTGCAGAAGTAAGTGGTCACCAGGGAGCATAGCTGATAAGTCATACAGTTCACCTTTTTCTTTCTGGATGGTTCTGCCATGCTGTTATGTGGAGATGGACCATAGCTTCCCGTGGCTTTTATCTTGCTGAGATGCATAGTACTTCCTCCTGAGGTAGACTTGGCTTTTAATATTATGCAGATTATCTCTTCAAGTGTGTCTATTTCTTGATTGTCTTTTTCTTCTTTATGGAAGTTTGAAATCACAGTAGATTTCCTCATTGTGTCACTCAAGGACAGCCTTGAATTGGTGCAGCAGAGTATTTAGCAACATCTACAAAAGTGGTTCTCAACCTGTGGGTCATGACCCCAAAGGGGTCACCTATCATATATCCTGCATATCAGCTATTTACATTACAACTCATAACAGAAGCAAAATTACAGTTACGAAGTATCAACAAAATAGTGTTATGGTTGAGGGGGTCACCACAACATGAGGAACTGTATTAAAGGGTTGTAGCATTAGGAAGGTTGAGAGAACCACTAATCTGTAGGATCTTGGATTCTATGCCTGACACCATTAAAAAAAAAGATAGAAAAAGAAAAAGCAATGTTGGAAGACCATTCTCTGAGTGGATTAGTTCAATTTTCTGTTGGTGTAATAAAATACCATGACTGAGGCAAATTTAAAAAAAAAAAAGAGTTTATTTTGGCTCACAATTCCAGAGGGATAAGATAAGAATCCATGATGGTGGGGCGAAGGTGTGGTAGCAGAACAGGAAGCTGAAAGCTCATCTCACCCATAAGGAGGAAGCAGAGAGAGCCACCTAGTAGCAGGCAAGGCATTTACTCTTGGAGGCTGCCCCTGGTGGCCTACTTCCTCCAGCAAAGCTGCACCTCCTAAGGCTCCTCAAATGGCATCGCCAAATGGACACTGGATGTTCAAATGTCTGAGCCTATGGGAGACATTTCTCCTTTAAGCCACCACACAGGGTTTAAATCTGATTCCCCGAAGTTTCCAGCCATGTGACCTTGAGCAACTTACTTATGGGCTCTGTCCCTTGTAATAAAAATGGGTCAGGTAGGAGACTGTGGCTTTTGTATGAGGATTACAGGGATGAAAGTGTAGATAAGGAAGCTCTAACGTAGCATAAAACCATGTCTTCTCCACTGTGAATCTTTACTGTCAATGTTAGTTTTCTTTCTCTATTGTTAGGACACGTTCTTAAGAGCACGTGCCATCTTTGACCTGTAAGCATCTTGCATATCAGGTCACTGTAGCAGATACAGCCTTATAACACCCCTCCCACTTGTAGGGTGACCGCCCTCATTTCTTTATTCTCCAACCCTGGCCACCACTATGCTGCCCTCTGTTTCTCTGAGTTTGACTCATCTGGGTAACCTGCATAAATGGAATCATGTTGTTCTTGTCCCATCAGAGTCTCCTGTCACCCAGCATCATGCCCTTTGGGCTCAGTGTGTCCTCAGGAGTAGCAGCATTTATTCCTTCCTAAAGTTTAATTACACCCCATTATGGGGGTTGCCTTTCGACTCTTCTAACAAACTCTCCATTTCCTTAACTTTGAAAGCTTCCGAGTGTTGTGTCTCTTGGGTTGGTGTTTATCCTCAAGGTTCACATCTCCCTTTGTTGTTGTTTTGCTATTTCTAATTTGTTTTCTGGAATGCATAACAACTTTTATGCTTGAAACATACGTTTGGTTTATTTTCTAGAAGAATATGTAGAAATGCTTGGATGAATTTTTAGTAAACATGAATCTAGTAAAATACATAAAGGTCAAGATTAAAGTCTAAGGAATAATATAATGTAATTTAAAAAACAGTACTAATGTAGCCACAGTACTGTTCAAGAGTGGGTTACTGCTGACAAATCAAGAGGTTTCTGCTGTCTCCACATCCATCAAGCCCTTGAGAATGAGGAGCCCCTACCCTCCACCATCAGGGCAGGAAGTAGAAAAAGAGCCACACTGTGACCCAAGTAGATGGGTATCACATGGTTCTCAGCTTTGGAAGATCCCCTTTAAAGCAGCCTTCCTCACTATCTTTGCACACGAGTTTTCGCATGGACATGCATTTTCATTCCTTCTAAATGGAACTGGTAGGTAATAGGGCAGAAACGCTTTTGTCTAGTTTAAACACCAGCAAAGTGTTTTATACAGTAGCAGTTGCACTGGGGACATGCTCACTTTAAAGATACGAAAGATATCACTGTTCTGAATCCTTACAGATCTTTGGCATTGTGGGTATTTTTAATCATAGCTGTTCTTACACATATAAAGTGGCTTTCATTTATTTAAAGTTGCATTTACATGTATATTTTCCCTCAGAGGCTGAGAGTTCTGTGCATCTTAAATGAATGTTGAATTTGGCCAAATGTCTTTTCTCTCCCTTCCGATTAGTACGAGGTAGCTCCCTTTCCTCTCAGTGTTAAACCAACCTTGCATTCTGTGCTTTTTCCATAGCAGAGTCCATATTTAGATATTGCTGGGTTCAACTTGATATTTGATTGTTAAGAGTTATTGATTTATTTATGTTTGATGAGGACATTGTCTACCATTTTCCATATTTTTTTTCTTTTTCTACCCTTTTCATTTAATTTTCTTTGGAGATCTCTAAGAGATTTGTCTGTTCGACTGAAGTCATTGGTGTGGTAGTTTAAAGATGACCTTGGCAGGTTGGAGACAAACGACATCAGAAGTCACACCATGCAACAGACCTCAGGTGGGAGGTTTATTGGGGGGAAGGGAAGAGATGCAGAGAATGCCTCTGCAGACGAGGGTGGAGGGAAGAGAGATGAGGAGGGGCTTGCCTTTAACAAGGAGATGTAATGCATGCACGTAGGGAGAGCTCTACTTGGCAGCACAGAGGCTGTAGCTGATGACATATTCTGTCAGGACCCTGAGCAGGCCAGTGTAAATGCCTGAGTGCTAACAATTCAGCATATAAAGTTGTGGTCATAAAATCCGTCTATGTATTATATACATAACCTTTTACTCTTTATAGTGTATATGGCTGCCATAATTTTGTGTTCTCCACATTAACACAATTTGTGTTACTTATTTATTTATTTTGAATAGTCTCATTAAACATTTAAACCTTTATCAATTTTTGGAAAAGAAATTCGAGGGTCAGGGATATAGCTCAGATGGTGGAATACTTTCCTAGCATTTCCCACACAGACCCCAAATTTGATGCCCAGAACCACATAAGCCAGGTGTGGTGGTGCATGCTTGTAATTCTAGCAGCAACAGGAGCATCACAAAGATTTTTTAAAAAATCGGACATGTATGGGTGTTTTGCCTGTGGGCATGTGTGTGTACCATGTCTGCCTGGAACCACTGAGGCCAGAAGAGGGCATTGGATCCCTTAGGACTGGAGTTACAAGTGGTTGTGAGCTACCATGTGGGGACTGGGAATCAAACCCAGGTCTTCTGGAAGAGTGCCCAGTGCTTTTAGCAGCTGAACCATCTCTCCAGTCCCCAGGATCATTAGTTTAAAGCCAGCTGGAGGGGCAGCCCAGGGTGCATGAATCCTACCTCAGTTACAGAAAATGAACCTAGCTTGTAATTTCCCTGCTGCTCTTGCAGTTTGTTAGCCACGCTCACGGTTTATTGTTTGCTTCCCCCTGTTCACTTCAGGTTCAGTTGTCTCGTTGTTTTCTAGTTTCTTAAGGTTGAGTTTCTGCTGAGTAGCAGTGGGCAGTCTTCCTCCAGGGCTCGGACCTGTCTAACCACACATTCATGGTCCTAATAATCTTGCCATAGATCAGTGCATCTCTCAGCCCTCATCTGAGAAGCTTCTTTTTCCAGGAAGGGGAGATAAACAGAGACCCACAACTGGTCAGGGAATTAAAAGAGTAGAATGCTCAGCTGTAAGTGGGACATTTAAACCACACCCCCTCCTCCTCTGAAGCTCAGCTCAGGGATGGTTGCAGAAAAGGGATGGGAAGACAGAAAGAGCCAGAGTGCAGAGTGACCGCAAACAGTGTTTTCCAGATATGGCAGGGCAGCTCTATGTAAACTTATGGTGATGGTGATGGCAAGTGCAAGACCCAGAGAGGCTCAAGCCGGAAGACACCCAAGCTCTGAGGAGGAAAATGGTCAGGAAGTTCTAGCCCCTGCTATTGGCAGCCAGTAGCTGACAGGGAAGGGAGGTGTGGTTTTCTTTAAGCGTGTGATCCATGGTAGGGTAACCATTTTCCAGTGGAGCACATATCCCAGAGTATGTGGCCAGCAGAAATGGACTTGATGGATTTATGAAGAAGACTCACATCAGGGTGGGTAGGGGAGGAAGAATGGGTCTGTGGGATGCTGGGGGAGGGGTGACGAAGCACACTGTATGAACATTCCCAAGAACTAAATAAAACAAAGGGAAAATGCTGTTAATATTAGCATTTAAAATTGTAAATTTTCTAAAAGTACCATTTACCCTTGCTTTACAAGCACTAGATTTGTTGCATTTTAATTATTATGACAGTTTGAAAAATGTTTTAATTCCTCTGTAATTTTTTTGTGCTCATGTTTTATTCAAGAGTTCAGAGGATTCAAGATAAACATACAAAAAAAATTTTATTTTTGGTAACTAGCAACAAATAAACCAAGACTACAATTAACCAAACAATTTTATTTACACTTGCATCCTGAAACTTAGTGGAACCCAAAAGAGCTTATGGTCTGTATATGGGAATTTGCAAAATAATTATTTAAGATTTATTTTATTTTAAAAAAAATTGTTGTGTGTTTGTGTGCGTGCACACATATTTATGAGTCAGTGTGAGTGCAGCTACCCTCAGAGGCCAGAAAAGGGTAGTATTTGATCCCCTGGAGCTAGAGTTGTAAGTTGTAGTGAACTGCCTGAGATAGGTGCTGGGAACTGATCTTAGATCCTCTGGAAAAGCATACTTGTCTTAACAACTGAGCCATCTCTCCAGCTCCTATAAAGTGTTTCTGAGGGAAACCTTAACCTAACAAAATGAGAGACGGTTCACAGTCATAGATCTGATGACTAAGCATTGTGAAGAAGCTGAGTGCTTCCCAGAAAGCCATCTGCAAAGTCCCAAATCACAGTATGTTTTTTTATTTTTATTTTTTTTATTTTATTTTACAATACCATTCAGTTCTACATATCAACCACGGATTCCCTTGTTCTCCCCCCTCCTGCCCCCCTCCCCTTCCCCCCAGCCCACCCCTGTGGTGGTATTGTGTTCCCCAAAATATTGTGTATGCTAATAAACTTATCTGGGGTCAGAGAACAGGACAGCCACAATATTAAACATAGAGGTTAGGCAGTGGTAGCATACGCCTTTAATCCTAGCATTTCAGAGACAGAAATCCCTCTGGATCTCTGTGAGTTCAAGGCCACATTGGAAACGGCCAGGCACGGTGATACACACCTTTAATCCCAGAAAGCACGCCTTTAATCCCAGGGAGTGGTGGTAGAAAGCAGAAAGGTATATAAGGCGTGAGGACCAGAAACTAGAAACATTTTGGCCTGGTTAAGCATTCAGGCTTTTGAGCAGCAGTTCAGCTGAGACCCATTCTGGATGAGGGCTCGGGGCATCCAGTCTGAGGAAACAAGATCAGCTGAGAAGTTGGCCAGGTGAGGTTAGTTGTGGTTTGTTCTGTCTCTCTGACCTTCCAATGTTCACCCCAATACCTGGCCCGGGTTTGTTTTATTAATAAGACTCTATAAGATTCATGCTACACACCCCCTTATTCCCACCTCCTCCAGGGCAAAACCTCCCCGAGGTAGACTCAGTCCAGGCAGGGCCAGTCCCCTCCTCCCAGGCCGAGCTTAGGAGACTGAACACACAGCTCCTCAGCAAGCTCTAGCACTGAGCTGCACACCAGCCAGCCAACTGCCTGCTGACGTGAAGATAATTCAAACAGGGAAAGAATAGTCTTTTAACTATTTTGTGTTTGGATGATTGGATATTGATATGCATAAAATAAGTGAATTTGGACCTTTATCTCATATTGTACTCCCAAATTAACTCAAAATTGATTATAGTTTAAGCAGGGGCACAGAGTCTTTTGCAAGACTTAGTGAGAATTTTGTAACATTGTGTTGGGCAAGGAGCTGCTAGATATGG
Organism: Peromyscus nudipes; assembly: GCA_902168325.1. NCBI lineage: Eukaryota > Metazoa > Chordata > Mammalia > Rodentia > Cricetidae > Peromyscus > Peromyscus nudipes. Next base: position 43,186 of record CABHPH010161929.1, on the reverse strand, counting down.
CGGGTAAAATATGGTCTGCAGAAGAAAAAAAAATAAACTGAAAGCTTTGGTGTTTAGGAGGTTGGGGAGATGTCTTAGTTGGACCAAGCTTAAGGATCTGAGTTCAATTCCCAGAACCCACAGGAAAAGCCAGTCATGGTCAGGGTGTTACGCCATCATATCCCAGTGATGGGGAGGAAGGGACAATCAGATCCCCTAGACCTGGCCAACTACCTTAGCCTAGTGAGTGAGTTTCAGGCCAGTGAGAGACTGTTGTCTCAAAATCAAACAAAACCCAAAACCAAACACAAAGGCAAGTGGTACCTAAAGAATAAGGATAGGGCAGTTTTTTTTTTTACTTGAACATACACAGGCACCACAAAAATTAGACGCACATATAAACACAAACATACATCTCCCTAAAAAATCCACCACACATGCACACACACAAACATACACAAATACATGCATACATACATAAGCACACACACAAATACATACACAAATCTTTGGCATTTAAAAGACTCCAACACAAGTAAGTAAGAAGTAAGTAAGTAAATGAAGAAAAAAATAAATAAGTAAATGTCTCTAGAATGAACAGGGTAGATACAGAGGGTGAAAATGTATTCACCACTCATGTACTTGATGAAGGGTTTGTATACAGAACTTGAGCTAGTAATAACAAGATTAATGGTCCAATTAAACGCTGGACAAAGGCTTTGAATGGACAATTCTCCAAGGAAGATAATCACAAAGCCAAAAAAGCACATAGAAAGACACTAGGCATCATTAGTCATTGAGGAAATGCAAATTAAATCCAAAATGAGGAAGTGTTTTCTGTGCACTAAAGGGTACAGAGGGTGGCACTGCCAAGGATGTGTGAGGCTGGACACTTAGGACACAGCAGGGACTGTGGGCAGCTTTGTTAAAAGTTAGTTATAGTGAGGACCATCAAGATGGCAGTGGGCAAAGAAAGGCATTTGCCACCAGGCTTAATAACCTGAGCTCCATTGTGAAAGGAGAGAGTAGACACCTGCCAGTTGTTCTTAGACTCCTACGTATATGACATGGCATGCTGGTACCCACCTCCTCACAAATCAATTCTTGTAATAATGTTTTAAAGCAGTGGTTCTCAATTTTCCTAATGCTGGGACCCTTGAATACAGTTCCTCATGTTGTGGTGACGCCCAACCATAAATTATTTTTGTTGCTACTTCATAACTGTAATTTTCCTACTGTTATGAATTGTAATGTAAGTATCTGTGTTTTCCAATGGTCTTAGGTGACCCCTGTGAAAAGGTCGTTCGACCCCCAAAGGGATCGCAACCTACAGGTTGGGAACCACTGTTTTAAAGAGTTATATATAGGGCCAGATAATTCTATTTCTCAAAATATACCCAAGAGAATAGAAAATATAAGTCCCCACAGAGATGAGTATGCAGAAGAGCTCATAAGTATTATGTGAAAAAGGGATGATTCCATATTTGCTGCGATTGTAACGAAAATACCCAAGTCTTGCTGCTTTACAAGTAAGTGTGTTATTTTCTCATGATTTAGAGGCTGCAAGGCCAGCATTCAGCTTCCTCATCTATTTTACCTCTGGTGAGAGCCTTCATGATGGTAGAAACACGGAGAATTGGGAACAGACAGGCACTTGGAGAGGATTCACTTGAGACCAACATGAATCCCTCCCAAGGTAGTTCCCCACTAGGCTCTTTAGGCCCTGCCACCTCAAAAGCATCATATGAAGATCAAGCTCCCAGCAAATAAACTTTTGGGGTACACCCTCAAGTCATGTAAAAACCAGAACAGGTCCCTTGAGTGGAAACATTAACTGCCTATCTGGGTGTGTGGATAAGCTGACATGATGTTTACCCACACCATTGAACATGGTAACCAGTGCTCTAGGATTCAAGGTGGAAGGACCCAAAAGTCATCAGAAGAAACCAAATGCCACAGGGCACATATACGTGACTGTCTTGATTCATGACATGCAGAAAATGAAGGCTTATGGAGACAAAAAGCAGATGGGTGTGTTGGCAAAAGGCACCTAACAGGGGTGGATGTTGATGAGTTCAAACAGTCTTGATGAATGCACGGTGTTTTAAATGGGGTCATGACTCATGCTTGGGCAACTCTGCAGGTAGTGAAAGAGATGGGCTAGAGAGCTGGCTCAATGATTAAGAGCATTGGCTGCTCATGCAGAGGACCTGGGTTCGATTCCCAGACCCACATGGCAACTCACAGCTGGGTGTGCCGCTAGTTCTAGGGGATCCAATACTTTCTTCTTTCATGTATGGGCACCAGGCATGCCATGCTTCACAGACATACATGCAGGCAAAGCTCTCATAAAGTTAAAATAATAAATCTTTAACATGTGGAGGGAGGGAAGACGTGACTGTTTAATAGCTAAACTTTTGTGATTTATTTTAAGTATTAAGTTCTAATTTAATCTTTTTCTATTCAGATAGCTCCCAATGAAGGATTTCTATGTTGAGATATTTTTTTCAGCCCTGAGAATCATTTATGTTGCTCACCATCTCATGTGCTCTGAGAAGGATGTGTGCAGTGACTATCATTTTCTCTAAACACCGAATTACTTCTCTGTGATTGACAGTGCTAATCAAATCATTCCTGTATTTGGTGGGGTTTTCTAATTTGATATATCTTTAAGGATTTAAGTGCATGTGAACACATCTGAACTGTGTGTTAATATATGTGGGTGTGTGTGTTGCACACACTCGGAGGTCAGAAGAGGGTGCTGAGTATCCTCATCCATCACTGTCTGTCTACTCCTTTGTGGCAGAGTCTCTTCTTGAGCCTGGGGATTGGGTTTTCCCCACGGGGCTGGAAATCAGCAAGCCCTAGCTGTCCTTCTGCCTTCTTCCCTCTGGGAGCTAGAATTAAAAGCATGTGCAGGATGTCCGGCTTGTTGTATGGTCACTGGGATCTGAACTCTGGTCCTCATAATGGCACAGCAAGGTCTCTTAACCGCTGAGCCATTGCTTCAGCCACTTGATTTTGTTTCTCTTACATAGTCTATCAACTAAGAGACAATTTTCAGCAGTTCTGTTTCCAGGGGCGACTTTTTTCTATGTGTGCTGTCAGCTGTTGCAGGATGGTTGCTGGGGACACGTGTATGTGCTGTGATGTCTTTGTGAACCATTGAGGCTTTTATTCCCAAGAGAGTTCCCTTTATATCTTTAGTTGCAATCTTACCTCTGATTGTATTCATTCATACACCACTCTAGGCACACCAGAATTATTCTGTTTACTGTTTTTATGCTACATTGCCCCCCCCCTATTTTTTCACCCTTCAATTCTTTGTTTTTATGTTTTAATATATCCTCTTATGACTAGTCAGTGAAGCCTTGATTTCTTTTATGGATTCTAATTGTTTCTGTCCTTTAATTGGGGGTGTTATTTCTTGCTTATAGTTTGCATAACCATCAACATAATTCAATTTAATGTTTCCTTTTTGTTTTGTCTGGGTTCCATTCCTCCATATCTACTCTCCCATCTTTCTTCATCAAATCTATTTTAGAATTTCATTGTGTTTCTTTGACTGGCATTTTGTTCTATTTTTGTGAAAGTATGGGTTTACAAGAGCCTAGGGCAACAATGTGTGCCCTGGACTTCCCAGTCTTTGAGCATTCTTGTCAACCTGTTTCACAGTGTCTTAGAGCCTTGCTGCCGTATCCCTCTGTGGTCACCTCCCTGTGCCTGCTGTGGTTCTTGGAATATATTTTACAGCACAGTGCCTTATTAAGCCCACAGTCAAAGTCCATTCAGGAATTTCTTCTTGCAGCCACAGCCCTCAAGAACTTGCTCCTTTGGTGGGTTTCACTCTGTGTCTACTTGCAGGCTTACTTTAGCACTACCCTAGCTTCTGGGTGGTCAGGACAGCTAAGGCCATCACCTTTCATGTGTCCACACTCATCTCACTCCCACTTCTGAACAGCACTTCCCTGGTTAAGAACTTCTCTGTTCCCCACAGTGCTTTAGAGATGCCACTCAGCTGGCCTCTGGCCTTTGGGTTTCTGAGCAGAGGTAACATGGTCCTTCATAGCTTTTCCTCCAATTACTTTAGATGTCCTCATCTATGTTGCTTTGACATGCTGATTTGTGATATGTGTGGGGTTGACTCTGTCTGCAGTCATCCTACTGGGATTCATTAGCATGTTTGAGCTTCATCCTTATCAAATTCAGAAAAATTTCAGCCATTAGCATGCACATCTGTGTGTGCGTGCGTGCGTGCGTGCGTGCGTGCGTGTGTGTGTGTGTGTGTGTGTGTGTGTGTGTGTGTGTGTGTGTGTGCATGCCCATGATCATTGCACCTTTGTATGGAGACCAGAGACAATCATGGCTCTCATTCTTTAGGGGTGTCTACCTTGCTTTCTGAGACACATGCCTGGCACATGCTGGCTCATCAGCAAGCCATAGGCCTGTCTCCACCTCTTTAACCCTGGAATTTCAAGTGCACCCCAGTGCTTTGCTTGTTTTGGAAATCAAATTTGGGCTCTTGCATGTTTAAGGTAAGAACTCCACCAAATGACTCAGCCATTACTTTGCACAATGTTTCCTCTTCCCCAGTTCTCTCTCCTCTCTTTGGAAGATCACTTACTGTGGATCTCAGGCCACTCAGGGACTCAAGTTAGTTTTTCCATCTTGAGTCCTTATCTTCTAATTAGTGTCTTGTCTTCTGGCTTCTACTACCTTCTGCAATGACCCCTTCCAGGAAGTTCAAAGATTCAGAGACCACACAGTTCCCTGGGAGTCTCTTTTGGGTTATCTATTTCTATTTCTTCATTGAGATCCCCACTTATTCTCTCACCATGGACACCCTTCACTTTAAATCATGCTGCATATTGGACAGAGCTATGTGGAAGCCCTGGTTTGTTGTCTCACATCCAGACAACTCAACATCATTTCTCCTACTGATTTTTCCTGCTGCCTGGGGCAAGTTCTACCCTGCTCCTGCTCCTGTCCATCTCTCCACAGCACTATGAACAAAGTGGGGGTGGGATATATTTCAGGGGGAGATTAACCCTTCCAAGGGTGGTGACTTTTATTATTTGTTCACTTTTTTCTGTTAATGTGTGTGTGTGTGTGTGTTCATGTGTATGTGTGCATGTATATAGAGAGGCCAGAGGTGGATGTTAGATTTCTTCTTCAACCACTTTCCACTTTATTTATTTGTTTGTTTGTTTTTGCTTTTTCTAGACAGGGTTTCTTTGTTCTTAACAGCTCTGACTGTCCTGGAACTTGCTTTGTAGACCAGGCTAGCCTCGAACATACAGAGATCCAATTTGCCTGCCCAACCACTGCCCAACTTCCACTTTATATTTTGAGACAGAATATCTCACTGAACCTGGCGTTCACCAATCCTCCTGTCTCTGCCTCCCTTGGCCCATAATTACAGGTGTGTGCCCTAGTGCCCAGGTTTTTATGTGAGCGCTAAAGAGTTGAACCCAGGTCTTCATATAGTCAGTATCCCCCAATCAGTTTTTATTATGATGTCTTTGTTGTGCACAGCATTGGACTTCATGTAATGTGCTTTGCTCCCATTTATCTGCACATCCTTCTATACCTTCTTTGTGCTTTCTGCCTCATTTCTCCCCTCTGTTCACCTTGACATTCCTCTTCCATTGGCCTTCCATGTGATCCACTTCTACATGGTCCACTTCCATGTAGTGGTTTTTGGTCCTAGCATGCAGGAGTCAAAGAAAGGTCCTACTGGCTCTGTGTTGAGGTTTCCCTGTTCTCAGCAAAATGCTCAGTGGTTCAGTGAGGTTTCTGTGTTGGCCAAGCTTTGGGTCCCTGGGTTTTCAATCACCTTGTAGTACTGTGGATTCTGTCAACCCTGATGATTTCCATGCCTGGCAGTTGAAGCCCAGTTCTGGTCCAATGACCCACTGCTCACACTTCCTTACCCTCTGTGTCTTTATTATAGCCAGACTGTGTTTAGGGTGGGCATACCTCAAGGTCTCTATACCAGACAATGGCCTGAGGCAAAGCTGGATCCAGAGTGTCCCAGCCACTGCTTTTGCCTTCCCGGGAAGAAGGTTGTCTGTTCAGCCTTTTGTCTACTTGGAGCCTGATGAAGACTATGGTGAGTAAAAGGTCTGCTTCTGGCTTATCATTGCTTGACCTCCTGTAATGGAAGCTGACACTGGAAGTGATGTTGACGTGGCTCCCAATTCTGAGGAGTCCAGCAGAACTCCAGAATATCCAGAAGGCTCCATTGCTATTGCTAAGTCTAAGCCTATCAAGCTCACTTTCTCCCCGTGATGTTTTCTCCTGGGAATTCTTCTGTTTCCATGTCCCCCTTTCAGAGCTCACATGGGCAGAGTGTAAGACCCATTTACACACCTTTAGGAAATATTCACCTGTCTCAAACTCAGGAGGACTTAGTTTTATATTTTCTTCTGGAACTCTCTTTGTTAATTTATTTATTTTTATTGCAGCCACAGATATCTGTGGTACATCTGGAAATATTTACTGGGTGGTGTGAAGCTTGGAGGGAGGAGCATAAATATTTGTTGACTTTAGTTGTGGAACTGAATGGTGGGCTAAAGAATGTTAGTCAGGTCCAGCTTAGTGAGCCAACGAGTTTGGAAGAGGAGTTATGTATAGAATTATGGATAGGGGGTTGTCTATAAGAGCATGGATATTCAAATGCAGCTGCATTACTAAAAAGCCCACCCCAGCCAGAAGACCACTCACAGAAGTTGCAGCCTTGGAATATCTTGCGTAACATGGAGGCAGTTCTCCAGGTCAGAATATCTCCTCTCTAACAATTGTTACTGCTTGTGTAACCTGGGGGAGGGGCTTTCTTAATCTTGTAAGTTTGCGGAGATTCCTGGGACTTGTATGCTGTGGAATAATCTTCTTGTACACTGTAAAGATTTGTCACTTGAATTGGTTTAATAAAATGCTGATTGGCCAGTAGCCAGGCAGGAAGTATAGGTGGGTTGGCCAAACTAAGGATGATGGGAAGGAGAAGGGCAGAGTTAGGACTCGCCAGCCAGACACAGAGGGAGCAGAGGATGAACATGCCATGTGAATAAAGGTACTGCCACATGGCAGAGCATAAATAAGGAATATGGGTTAACTTAAAATATAAGAGCTAGTTAGTAATAAGCCTGAGCTATTGGCTGAGCATTTATAATTCATGTAAGCTTCTGTGTGTTTATTTGGGACCTGGTGGTTAGGATAGGAAATGTCAGTTTATACTTGTGTGTTTCATTTATTTACTAAGTCTTAAGAACCCCTCTTCAACTTAAAGGAAATATCCACACAATACTAGCTAGGATAGGGGTCACTTTGCATTTGGTTTCATTTTCCCTTTGGAATCTCTGGTATAACAGCTCCCTTACCTGATCCAGCTGCAAGGCACTGCTGTATGCCTGATAGCTCAGTGTGTCTATTCCTGCTCCTTTTGTTCCAATCTGAACCTGGGCAAGTCCTCCAGCTGTGGTTATGTAACCTGTCTTGACATCTGCAGGCGTCAGGTTTTCAGTTTGTTCATTTTCTTCGCAATCTCCTTGGCTATTTTTGGCCTTTTGTATTTTCGCATACCCTTCAGAAGAATCTTGTCAATTTTCATCAAAAAATCCCTAGTGAGTCACGGTGGGATCATGTTGAACATGTATATATATCAGTTTGGAAAGAGATGACACTTCCCAGTGAGTCAGCTGGAGCCTTAGGGGGGCAGCTTCCCATCTACAGAAGTTGTCTTTATTTTCTGTGGCTAAATTCCATATGGGGCTGTCTTTGGCTTTCTTTAGATTTGTTTCTGGTTAGTTGCCTTTTGGTAATACTGGTGGTAGACCAAACAACCAGAACTAAACTGTCTTCATTTTGGTGGGTGCTAGAAGAGGGAGCTGCAGCATTTTTGTTTGGGCTATTGTTTTGGTTTTGTGCCATGAGTCAAATGTCTCTACACAACTTAGCAATAAATTCTAGTTTTTCTGTAGAACCCTGGATTTCCTATGTCTACCTATTTGTTCTTTAATGTGAGAGATCCATGGACTCTATTTAACTAGCAAAGGCATTTATTTGGGGGTTAACTCACTACTACGGGAGATTTATTTTAGGGTCCAGGAATGCTGAGCTATGTCCCATGATGATTTGCCTGGTCTAAGATCTCAGCACCCAATACCACAAGAAGGTGAAGAGAGAGTCACATACATGCATCCCAGGTCTTAAGGGTCTCAAGCCAGCATGCCCGAGGGGCATGTACTTCAAGGTCATAGGCAGGTGTAACAGTTACCTGCTGCCTCACTAGGGGCAGTGCTTTAAGGTCATTGCTAGAACAGCTCCCTACTACAGTCCTTCTCTTCCCATCTTTATCCTTCCAATTCTTTTTCTTGCCTCCTTCACCAATCAATATCTTTAGCACCATATTTAACAGAAGTGAGAATAGAAAATAGAACAGTCTCTTTGTACTTAATGCCAAGATTTTCAGTAATTACCATTAGATATGAAATGTGTCTTGGGGATTTTGTAGACAGAATTATTGGAATAATGATGGTATCACCATTTAATCCTTGTTTATAGAGAGTGGTCAGTCAGAAAATATGTTAAAAATTTGTATCTGTGTGTGCATGAGTGTTTGTGTCTGTATATGTGTGTATTCATGTATGTGTATGTGTGGAGGGTGTGTATATATGTGTGTACATCTGTGTGTCCATACATGTGTGTAGTGTGTGCATATTTGTGTGGTATGGTGTGTGTGTATGTGTGTATGTGTTTTGGATGTGTGTGTATGTGTGTGTATGTGTATGTGTATGTGTGTGCTGCACAACTCTAAGCAGTTATGTAATCTGGCCACTTATTCCTTTTATTTTATGGGTGCATTGATTTATTCAAATATTTATCTGTTTTGCACCCAGGAACACCTGGCTGTGCTGTGTTTTGTTTACTACCATCTTCTTCCTTCTAATCCTCTGTTTAGTGTCTTCACACCTATATTGAAGGAAAGAATTCCATTACTTCCCTGTAATATTTTGTTTTCAGGTCTGTATGACAGTAATAAACTGGACTTAGACTGCCTGGCAGCTTGGGGTCCCCCTTCAACAGCTTTAGAAGATACTGTGTGGAGGGGACTCGACTTCCTCTATTTGGAGAAATCCTATTGTGAATTACCTTTTATTTTATTTTTTGTCAACATTTTTGTTTTGTTTGTTTGTATGGACAGGTACCCAGGCAGTTGTTATGTAACAGACATGATTTGTTCAATATATCTGGGACTACTAAGATTTTAAAAATCTATTCTTGACCATGTTTAGAAGATACAGCTTAAAGGTTTTGTTCCCATTTCACTGGAGTTTTCTAATTTATTATCTCAAAGTTGTACCTACTGGTCCTCTCTTTTTTAGGAATTAAAGGAGCTGTAATGAATTGCCTTTTATCATACCTAAGATTAATACATTTTTTTTTTCTCCTGAGGCTTGCTTAGCTGGACACATCTCCTGCCTTTTCTATTGACCCTTAATTTTTTCTCTTCTTCTGTTTCAGTTTGAGCCATGCTTTCGTTCATTGACTTCTTTCTACTTGCTGACAGTGATTTGATCTTCATTTGCAAGATTCTTAAGAGGTGAGGCTAGGTCACCGGTTCTATTTATTTTTCTTTGTGCCTGCATTTACGATTGTCAATTTTCTTCTCTTATTTTGATAATGACACATTCTGTAACAATTCTTGTGGTCATGAAGACCTTTGAGATTATAAGACATACCTTGGAACTTTATAGCTTAATAAGACTATTTTTCCTAAACGAATATAATTTTAACTTTATTCTAAATACTTATCCTTATACCCACAGATAAACATATATTTCACCTCTCATCAAAGACACTTCTTTTTGCAGTAGATGAACACTGTTGCAGATATCTAATACTGGGCAAAATTTTTGGGGTGCCCAGCCTCATGTAATACATATACAGCACAATCTCTATACTGAAGGCTCAGGGAATACCTTGAGAGAGGTGACAGAAATATTTTAAGAGCCAAAAAAAATAAAAAACAAAACAAAACTAAAAAACCATGACATTTGATGTTAGGTAGTGTTTTTAGTATATGACTGGGAAGTTACAGCCATGAACTCTCAACAGCATGGCCACCTAGACAAGACCTGCCTGGCAGCACTAGGTGACATGTCAGTGTAGATGGGGAAAATCTACAAGGCCCAGCCCTAAATGAAGAACTTTAGGCAATTAATGACTGCTGCTAGAAGCAGAATCATCCTTCCCTAAACCCCTGATAGGTTATTCAGTCTCAAGTAGTCAGCTCTAAACACATATACATACCAGCACCACTAAAGAAACTTAGCAGGGTGTGTGTGTGTGTGTGTGTGTGTGTGTGTGTGTGTGTGTGTGTGTTTGTGTGTTGCATATATACATACATATACACATATGTATGCATATATACACATATTAGAGAAGAGGTCATGAACTTGAGAAGGAGGTAGAGGACATGGGAGGGGTTAGAAAGGGAGAGAGTGGTATGTTAATGATGTAACTAGTACTCATATGAAATCCAAAAAATATTTAAAATTTAAATAAAAAGAACCAATCTATTTCTCATACTCAGTAAACATAGCAATTCTAGGACCAATTTTGAAGCAGTGACCTTTGTGTGGTTGTGGTATACAATTGAGCTCTATGTATCACATGCCCAGTTATTATGAACATTGAGGACCATTGCGCCATCTTCCTAAGGTTCAATGGGTGCAATTGTAGACACTTCTCCCAACTCCTTGCTTTCTTCCATCTCATTTCACTCTCATTTTCCTTGTCTTTTCTGTAAGTTGTTGCTGTCTGTGTCGGAGTCTCACCGCTGTGGGCAGTGGGCTGAAAGCTGTATCTCTGCTGATGGATGCTGTAACACACATGCATTCCTTCAGTTCTGAAGGCTAGATCTCCAGAAAGAAATGTCAACAGGCCTGAGCTCTTCCATGGCCTTGGAGAACAATTCTTCCCAGGCCACGGGCCAGCTCTGGCAGTCTCTGGTGCTGCCTGGTGTATAGGGAGCTACCTTCTCTCTGCATCTTTTCACGTCACTCTCTTATGATTACCTGTGTAGGTCAGTCTAAATTTCCCCTTGTCCGAAGCACCCTGGCCATATCCCATGAGAGCTTACCCTAAACACTTCCTTACCCTAAACACTTCCTTAGACTTCATTTGTTCCTAAGAGGCTTTATTTCAGTTCAGATGGTGCCTACAGACACTAAGGGTTAGGACTCTTAAGGTGCACAGTGGATCCTAGAACACCCACTCCGTCAACCTGACTTTCGCCACACTCTTCCTACCTTGAGACCTGTCCTAGTCCCTGTTATCAGCCTTCACCCTCACCCGGTGTGTTGCTTTCTTATGCAGACTGGCACTCAGAGTGTCCTCTCTGTGGGAACATCACTTGGCCTCACTTCCCTGCTCTAAACTGAGCCATGCTCCTCTTTGTCTTCACACCACACCCTCCTCCAGGCACATCACGCTCCCTCCATTCATGTCAAGCTCCCGCCATTCACACTACACCTCCTCCATGACATCAATCTCTTGAGCTTCCCAGTCCTGCTGACATTTATAGCATTATCTTGTCCCTGGAGGCAGCTCTCTGCTTGGCAACGTGGTTCCCTTGCTGTCTTCTGTGGTCAGGTTTCCTGGGTGTTTCTTTGATGATTGTTTCTATAAAAATGGAATCTTGCACGCTAATGTTCTTGGTCTAGCACAGTAACTAGGCAGTGCTTTGATGAGTCACCAAGGAAAACTAGGTCAGTCCCTCTGTGGGGATCTGAGGAGCCTTGGTTCCTGGTGTGGGAATGGTGTGGCATATGCAAACCATGATGCAGGGTCAGTATACATGTGACTGTCCAGTGTCTCAGGATTCTTCCTTCTGATGATCCAGCAGGAGCCAGGCGGCCCTTCCCCAATCTCTGAGGAGACGTCCCAGAGTGAAGTGCTCTCGTTTCCTTCTCTCAGAGGAGCATGAGGGAGCTGGTACCAGTCCATGCCTTATTTCCCCCAGGGAAGATTCATGACATATTGAGGCAACAGGAAGGAGGCAGGATAAGTGCAGACTGCTGCCAGGTAGAAGTACTGTGTGTCAAGGCCGGTACAACTAGGACACATCAGGGGAGATCCCAGTAAGCAACTGGAGCTTTGGAAAGGGACATTACAGGACACCAGTCAGAGCACCCTTGCTGCCCAAAGTAAGGGCACCAAATTCAGGAGCTAGCGGAGACATTGAATATGGGGGAAAGAGCAGAAAATTATGGAAATGTATCATTGTAGGACTGTCGAGCAAGCTCCACTTGAGGAAGGACACTTCCATTTGTGAACAGTGAGACAGGACATGGGATGTTGCAATGCTGCAGGTCAATATGGTTTTGGAGTTCAAGGTTTCTCAGATGATTTGGTGTGTGTGCACCAAGATCTTCAGGTGCACACCCCATGCATGCATGCACGCTCCATGCCTACTCGGGGCAGAGACAAGAAGCCGCGACTCAGCAGACCCGCTGACCTCTCTGACTGACCTTTCCAGTTACTGCCGCAGGCTGCCTTCCTTGCCGGCCCTGCGCAGGGACACAGGCTGCTCCATGCATCTCGTCACATTCAGGCAATACACTGGATACACTTTCAAGACACTGGGCTCTGGTTATTAGTAGGCCAGCCCAGTGTAACCATCAAAATTATCAAAGTATCAGTGGGATTTAAAGAGGGCTTCTCGAACTCTTTGCTCCCTCTGCTCTATGCTGGCAAAATGCTGGCAGGAGGTGCTCAGGGGGTGTGTCCAGCATCTGCCTTCACTGTGCATGCTCCCTTTTCCAGCAGCTTGCTAACAGAGTTTGGCCACATTCCAGATTCTTCTTTCAGGGCTACCCCCCAGTGTGGTGTCTGATAAGGGCTCAGAGATGCCTGCCTTGAGCCTTTCTCAGCAGCTGGAGGCCTTGAATGCAGCTCCCTAAAAGCTATCCAAGTTCATCTATTGCATTGTCTAGCCCGTTTGTCCTCCACTTAAGGCCCCCAGAAGCCTCCACGTTCTTACTGTTCAGATGATTTTGACCTTCTGCAGGACAAGATCTGAGGTTAGCTCCTTAGCCCCATCTCTCTGTGCACATCTATGCCCAGTGAGTCTTCATGAGCCCTCTACACTCAAAACTTCTGGACAAACAAAGCTGAGCCCGAGCCTGGGGTCTCACAGGCTCTTTTCTGACTAGCACATGGCTACCTCTCTCCCACTGGATTTAAGTTTTCATTATCTTTCAGGAAGATAGCGTGTGGGCAAGGGAGTCCCCAGGGAGCAGAAGTTCCCAGTGGGATTCTACACTTGGAGGTTTTCTTTCCCATCTCAGGACCTAGGACACCTGTCAGAGCCTGCAGTGGGTGGAGTCTTTGATGGAGGCACTTGGGTCTGCCTGTTACCATTTCTTGAGCTGATCAGCACCCCCCCCACCTAAGGCAGTGAGGGAAGGAAGATTGAGGGCTGAGGTGGAGAGTGGCCACTTGGGCATCTCACCAGGCATCTCAGTGGTCACATGTCAGGGTAGGAGGACAGAGTATCAGAAAGTAACTGTAGCCAGATCCCAGACTCAGCATCATCAGGCCTATGAGTTCTGGCTTCTAGCTACAGGGAAACTTTGGATAAACAAGTGGTTATTGGGTCAGGTACAGACGTACAGGCAAGTTTAAAAAGTTAGCATGATATGGAACTTATCTCTAAGTGCAACAAATATAGATCAGTAAAAAAAAATTACTACTGTTACTCTGTTAATGGACATAATATTGAACTGCTGTTTAAATCATCCCTCTGGACCCATAGGTGAGTACAGCACTCAGTCCTTACCAGAGAAGCTTCTTTGTGCAAAAGGTGGTGGCTACGGCAGAAACTCACAACTGGTCAAAGTCCACAGAGTATCAGTGGCATGCTCAGCTACAGATGATGTGTTTACACCCATCCTCCCCAAGGTCAAGGGACCATCATGGAAGATGGAGCAAAAAGAGTGCAAGAACCAGAAGGTGGGGAAGATTAGAGCAAAACAGTGTCTTCTGGACATGTCAGGACCACAGCACTCGTGAACTCACAGCAGCTGTGGTTGTCTGCACAAGACCCACACTAGATCAATCCAGTCAACATCCGAGAGTGAAGTGGGAAAGAGCTAAGGGCCCCCTCTTTAACCAAGCAGCTTGGACAGCTGATGTCTTCCGGGTAAGAGACAGATAGTTTTATTTAAGGATGTGGTCCTGGTAGGTTGACATTCATGCTCCAGTAGATGCCCCGTATGCATATGGGCAGCACAAAGTGAGCTCAGTGTTATTAAAAAAAAAAAGGAAGGCACACAATTGGGAGGGGTGGGAAGGTGGGGGTTGGATCTGGGAGGAGCTAGGGAGAACTGGAGATGAATGTCATACAAATCCATCATATGAAATTCTAACAGACTTAATGAAATATTATATTATGAAAGGTCTTAAAAAGAAAGAACATCTATAAAAAACCTCACACTGACAAAGTTAGCAAGGAGCGTTCTTATGTAGACCATGTCTAGGTCTCCCTCACCCACATGTTCTATCTCATGGTCCATGATAGAGGTAGATAGGATGTAGTCTTACAATTGGAGTTTCATGGTAATTTTGGTTGCTCTAGGGATGCCTAGGTCTCTGTCCTGAGATCTCATAGACCTTCTCCTTGTCTCACTCTCCTCATTAGCTTCCTGCCCTGACTCTCAGCCCTGAGGATTTCTCAGACTCGCCTTGGAGAGTCTGAGGGAGCCCAGGTCAGGCATGCCAGAGAATGCCCCTCAGACATTGTTTTCTTACTCATTAGGGGTGCAGTTCGAGTGAGGAGAAGGTAAATGTCCTTTCTTTAGCATGGGGCAGTCCCCTGCTGTCAAGGTGACTTGTCACTGTTGGGCTAACTTGAGTCATCCAGGTGCCATTTCCTAATTTACTTACTTTGTTCGGCTCCGTGTTCATTTCCTTTATGTTACCTTTTTCTCCCTTCCTTTTATCAACTTGTTGAATCGAGTCCATGATGCCTTTTGAAAATATTTTGCTCACTGCTGACATGGGGTCATTTGCTGGCGGTACCTGGCTGTGTTTTGTCTGGTGTGAGATCCTTCCCGCAGGCAGGGTTGGGAAGGTCTCCTTTGCTGGGAGTTCTTGCTGGCTGCTGCTGTCTGAGGTCTGCAGCCTCCTCACACATCTGTTTCCTGCCTGAGAACCACACCATCTCCCTCATCTTCTTTCTGCCTAAGGAAGCCTTTATTTGTGTTTGCCCTCACTCTCTAGACCAGGGAAGGTCCTGAGTTTTCTCTTATGATCCTTGTATTTATTTTCTACAGGGTCAAATATGACCCTGTCAAGCCCTCATGGGTATCTGTATGAATTGGATTTCTCTGATTTTTAGAAGTCTTACCTGTAATTCATCTCAGGATATTTGGAAATGGAAGCCTTTACCTTCTGCCATAGACATGTCTTCCCCATCTTATCTGCCTTATCCTTGTGGGTCATAGGTCAGTGCAGGGGATGTTCATATTCAGTCTTGACACTATCATTACAAGTGTCTGTCAATAGTGAGGAGCTCAGGGCCTTTCCAGGGATAACAACAGAAATCAGGGAGGCCAAGCCAGCTCTCTTAGAGTCCTGTTCTAAGGAAGGGAAGAAGCTCATGCATCTCAGGTATAGTTGAAAATTGTCAGAATCAGAAATATGCCTTCATAGGAGTCAGGGTGAATAATGAAGTTTGCTGGCTCTTTGAAGGAAGTACCTGGTGACCTGAGACTGAGTCAGGTACAGGATCCACCCTTAAAATCATGAGAGGAGTGGTATTTAGGCAAAGACATTTATTGCAACCTAGATGTGAATCTGTGAGTCAAGAAACACCACAAGGGTCTACGTACTTAGCTTCACCGTGGTTGTGTTAAGGGGTAGAAAGTTGATTGGCAGGTGACAAGGTCTTTGGAAGAGATTAATGTAGTTCCCATATAGCCTCAGCTGGTTCTCATAAAAGTAGGCTGTGATAAAAAAATGAGACCAGCCTTCCCATACTTTGGACTCTTGTCTCACCATGTTGCCCCCACATCTTGCATTGGGCTGTTTTGTGATGTCATTTGCTGAGTCACACTGTAGCTGAGGCACCTCCCCAGAGCCAAGCAGACCTTAGCATCCAGTCTCTGGAACTGTGTACTACACTAACTTCTCTTCCTTACAGATTACCTACATGTGGGAATTTTGTTATAGTCATAGAAAATAGCCCTGATTGAGGTTTCTGGAAAGTGTCTCAGCAGCATGAAAGTCTTGAAAGAAGAATCAGGATGCTGCAAACTGGAAGCAATGTCTGTATAATTGGGACACAGGATTTCCCACCTAAGTGATAGCTCTGGTAGCCAAGTGGGAAAACAGGGCCATATCTTCATTGCTTGCATGGAGGTGGTGGGGCACGCCTGGCTTTATTCTTGAGGTCAGTACTGAAGGTGACTGTGGCATGGCTTTGGGTGTTAAGTGCTAGTAAAATAAACATTAATGTGGAGAGAAGCGCCTTCCACTTGCCTGCTGCTGGTGCTCAAGATGCTGCACCCTGCCTCTGCACTTCCATTTTCCCCTTGCTCTCTTACCCTTGGATGTGGGCTCCAGCTGGCCCAGACCTGCTGTTCCATTCCACATCTTCACAGTATTAAATATTTTACTTGACACTCAAGAGTCCAGGCAGAGAGAAGGCAGATCTGTGCATCAGGCCAGTTCTCCATGTCTATCAGGTTTCTTAGCACATGAGAATCAAGACAGTCACCTTCTGCCTTCTGTGTGGGTCTCTGTCACTACTCACTGTCCCTCAGATCTCAAGGACACTCTCTGAGGCCATCCCAGCATGACACCTGTGGAGAACCCATGTCTCTGGCAAACATTAACCCCAAACATGCACAGTTCTCTTGAGCTTTTCCTTTCTACTGAGTTGAATTTAAAAAGTGTTTACCTAGGGAGCCTCTGCTCACAGATCAGAAGTGTGGCAGAACCCACCTGTACTGGTTTGTTTTAAATGTCAACTTGCCACAACCTAGAATCTCCTGAGAAAGAAGTTTCAGTTTAAAAACAGCCTAGATCATGTTGGCCCATGGGCATGTCTGTAGGGGATTGCCTTGATCATTAACTGAAGTAGTAGGGCCACGCCCACTGTGGGCAGCACCATTCCCTAGTCAAGTGGTAATGAACAGTGTAAGAAAGCTAGCTGAGCATAAGCATGATAGCCAGCCAGCAAATAGCATTCTCCATGACTCCTGCTGCTTTGACCATGAAGTGAGTACCTTGGTCAGAGGTAATCATTGTGAGGAAGAGCAAAAAGGCATGCCTTCAAGTTCCTGACTTGATTTTACAATGTTGGGCATAACCTGGAATTGTAAGTTGAATAAGCTGCTCTCCCTCTCCCCTTGCTATATGTTGCTTTGGTCAGAGTGTTATCACATCAACAGAGATGGACCTAGGTGCCCAGAAGTACGCTAGGACTGAACAGATCCAAGATCTCCTTGAGTAAGTGTGAGGACTCTCAGTGTCCAAGTCAAATCCTGTGACCCTCTCAAGGCAGGTCAGGCCATCCCTAGGCCATATGCAGAAGAACTCTTAAGTCTAAATCTTTGGGTGGTTTAAAGGAAAACCAGGAGTAAGCAGAGTGGCTGTACCTAACTCCAACCACTAGAGAGGCCAAGGCAGGAAGATTGGAAGGTCAATCTAGGGTTCTAGGTCAGTCTGTGCAACTTAGTGAGGTCTTGTCTCAAATTAGAAAGTCAAAGAGGGCTGAGAATATAACTCCGTGATGGAGGGCTTGCCTTCCTGACATTTGTGATGGAGGCCTTTGTTTCAAATCCCAGTATGACAGAAGAGAGTAGAAGCACTCGGGTTCTCTTTGAGACAGAGGGCATGCTGCTTTGACCTACAATCTGTTCCTTGTCACACAGTCATAGGGGTTAAGAGAGGTGATGTTGGGGAGGAGCCAGATAGGAATGATGTCAGAATCACACATTCCCAAGTAGACTGGATTGAGAGTAAGGCCAACTTAAACTATAGTGTGAGTTCAGGGGTTACCTAGGCAATTAACGGAGATCCTGTCTCAAAATAAGAGGTTAAACAAGAGTGGCAGTCTGCAGGCATAGTTCATTGAGAGAGTGCTTGCCTAGTGTGACCTAAGTTCAATGTAAATTCAAAAGCATGAGAGGGAGAGAGATAGAGAAACACAGACAGAAACAGAGATTTCTTTGTTGAGGGTTTCTTTATCAGATTCTACTTAGTTAGAATTACTTATTTAGCTATGTTTTAGTTATTAGTTAGAATTAGCTATTTAATTATTAATTAGAATTAGTTATTAGTTATGTTTCTTTTGTTGTGATAAACACCATGACCAAAAGCAACTTAGGTGGGAAAGGCTTTTGTTACATCTTACAGGTTAGAGTTCAAGAAAAGTCAGGACAAGAACTGAAGGTAGGAATGTGGAGGCAAGAACTGAAGCAGAGGCCATGGAGGGATGCTGTTCACCAACTTGCTCTCCATGGCTCACTCAGCCCGCTTTCTTATAGCACCTAGGGGCAACACCACCCACAATGAGCTGGGCACTTACCAATCATTAGTCAAGAAAATGCTTGCCTACAGGTCAGTCTGATGGAGAGAATTCCTCAGTAGAGGTTCCCTCTTCCCAAATGACTGTGCTAGCACAGACTCAACTCTCATTTACCACCTAATATCCTCCCTGACCTGAAACAGGGGTACACAGGGATGGACTGTCAAGGTCCTGGTAGCTTAGGCCACCTGGCTTTACATCCCCATAAGGAGATAGTTATGGCCTCAGCCAGTCTCAGCTGCTGTAATAAAACTCCCTAGACTTTGTACCTGATAAAATAGCCCTTGAGGATCAGGGTTCGGGAGGCTGAAAGGAAGTCCATGATCAAGACGTCAACCTGAGATATTCAGCTTCCTGCCTCACAGACGGATCCTCATCATCTTCAACAGACAAGGAGACAAGAGGTTTCCCTCTTTCATAGGGCACCAACCCCAGTTATACGGAGCAAGAGTCTCCTCTCATCACTTAATCACTTCTCAAAGGCCAAATCTCCTAACAAAGTTGCTTGGAAGGTTCAGTTTTCAAACTGTTCCGAGGCAGAGATAACCACAGTGCCAGAGAAGAAGCTTAGAGGTGCCCAGCAGAGGACCCACCCTCCCTACACCACTGGACAGGAATCAAGAGGATGTTAGCAACGTCACCGGTCCAGTCAGGATCTGCTGCTGCTGCAGGGTCCACTCACAGGCCTGCAGAAGCAGAGTCATCATGCCAGCCTGGCAGGAAGTGAGCCTCTGAGGCTGTTGTCTTGTTGTCTCTTAAACCGGTGGTGGTGAGTCATTTGCATACCATTCCTATCTTCTCCAGCAAGGCAATTACCACTGCTCACTGCCAAACCTGTCGGCTCCCTACCAGCTGGCCTGGAGGGGAGGCATCCAAATGAACACTAACTGTTGATCTTGAGGAAAGCAGTCAGACAGGGCTCTTCCTTCTCCCAGGTAGGAGGGAGAAATGGCAGTCACAAACAGGATAGTTGACATTTAGTTCCTTTGAGAGAGGAGGGTGTCTAGGGAAGTATCCAGAAACGTCTTCAACATATTCCACTGAAGTCAGATTTGCTCAGCAGTGTCTTTCCTCTGTGCTGTCACAGACCTTCAGACTTGTGAAAAAAAATGTCCCCTTTTCTGTGGCCTCTACTGTACTCCAAGACTGTTTCTCGAACCAAGGTGTCCACCCTATGTGTCCTCTAGTAATAAGGCCTCTAAGAAAAGTGGAGCCTGGAGCTCCCCCTAAGGAAGGGCAGAAAAGTAAGGCTTCAATTCACAGCCATTTTTATTTGTCCTGGGGGTCTCCTGCCCATATCAGTGTCTGTACATGACCCATCCATTAAACACTCACTCACAGCCTCAAAGGTAGAATACGTGGGAATTATGATCAGACCAAACTCCCACTCTACAGTCACTAGAATCAGAAACACCACCAAGGCTCAAGGGCTGTCAGTTGGATATTTGTAGTTTTATCTTCTCACTTGAAAGGTGGGGAATGAACAACAGTTTTTTGTTTGTTTGTTTGTTTGTTTGTTTGTTTGTTTGTTTTTGTCTTCCCCCCAGGACCTGGTATAATACAACAAATTTAAATATCTGTTACAATGTGCTGTGCATAATAAACGGCAGCATTGACTGTCCTGTCCCATGAAAATGCTGTTCTGGCTGGTGTCCTTCATTATGACTCTGCCTAACTGATTGTTTTGCTCCAATTCTACACCTGTCCACTCTATGACTATGAGGTGCTCACCTTGTTGCCAACATCTCTCCACCTGCTCACCCAAAGCCAGCCCTCCTCACTGCCGGCCCACATCTTTCCACTGCTGCTATGCTCCCAGTCCATCATCGGAGCCACTTGCGAGAAAGCAAACAGCCGAGCTGCTGAGTCTCCTGCAGAGGAAGCTGCAGGAGCAGTCGGGCCGTGTACTGACTCCAGCTCATCTTGCCTTCACCGCCAGCCAGCCCATCCTTAATGGACCTGGGGTGTTTGTGCCCAAATATTTACTGAGTTCATTTTGTGTGCTGAGCCAGATCAAACCTCTGGCCCTGAGATACTGTTTCTAGGCTTGCAGCTGTCCGCTGAGTGCTCCTTGTGGGATTGCTGTCACTTGGAGTGATGGTTGCATCTCCTGGCATCCCCAGGATTAAACACTGTGAGACAGAGCTGGGTTACAGAGTGACCGTGGGCTTTGAACACAGAATTCCATTGAAGATGGCTTTCTCAAAGTCTTACAGCTATCCTGTTCCCCCAGCCCCTGCTAAAACAGCATCGGGGAAGTGAGGAGGGCAATCTGAAGAGAAAGCTGCACAGGGCTTGACCACCTTTTCATCCTACTTCAAGTATGGAATATTTGAACTAACTATATATTAGGTGCAAAAAAAAATATGCAGGTTGGATTGAAAATAAGGAAAACCTCACACTTGCGTGAACGGTACACATATTTTCTAACCAAAAAATTAAGAGTTGGAGAGACAGGCTCTGCCACTTAGGAGTGCTGTGCTTGCCTAAGCCGGAAGTAGAAGGAATACTGTGGGGACGGTACAGCAGCCTCTGTGATGAAGGGACTGTGAGATGTACCGGTGGTAGGTCACTCAACTCAGAAGTAAGCTAACATCTCAAAGCCACAACAGGAAACAAACCATTGCTGGAAGACAAAGCCTGCGCCTGCTGGTGGGGACCAGGCGTACCAGCCTTCAATCAAACATAGTGTAGAAAGCTTGAGTGTGCTCAGCCATAGCCATACCCACTGTGCATGCACCACACATGCACACACATACACACAGAGAGATAGAGATATGCATAACACATACTTACGTACATGCACATACACACTTACACACAGAGACTCATACACACATAGAGCACCCCTAGGTGATTAAAACAAAAAGCTGGAAACTATGACCTGTGCAGAGGTGGATGTGTGTAGACTAGATCCAGGAATCCATGGCACAGGTTACACAGGGGAACCTCACAGGGTATCTAAAGACTTCCAAACAGGCAACGCAGGTAGATGACACAAGAGAGTGGGAAGAGTGTTATAAATCACACGGTCTTTTACTTGTAGTTACAGTGGGCCAAACGGCGTGGCAGACATTTTCTTCAGAGGTTCATAGAATGTGGGGGTAGGGGGAGAGAGCAATCAGGGGCTGATATGAGCAGAAACAGGGAGGACACAGCTGATCCTGCAGCATAGCCTCGACCCTTCCTCTACAGCAGACATGCACAAGGTGCACAGTGGAATCTTCTGTAGGATAGGATGTCTCTGATGTAGCATCCCTGGCCACATGTGGCTCTTGAACACTTGACATGCTTAACTGTGGCTGGGAAGCATAATTTGTAGCATTATTTAATTTAGCTAATTAAATTAAGTTTTTATTTATTTTTAACTGATGCGTAAAAATGTAAACGTTGTATATGTTCATTAATGAGGTACCATGTGGTGTTTTGATACATACACAATTATATTGTTCAAAGCAGGTGAGACGTCCCTGTCTCCCCAAATATTTATCATTTGTTTATAATGGAAACACTCACCTCTCTTTTGGCACCTCCTGGGAGGTGTGCAGTCTGTTACCATCAAGAATTTAAATGCATGTGACTGGCATGACTGTATGTGGCTATACAGCTCTGAAAGCATTCATCACAAGTGGAATAGGAGCTGGAAGAGCAATGGGGACTTTTATCTGGTATCATAGTGTCACCCTGCCTAGGTTGGCATGAACTGAGTGATGCCACAGACATTCAGGATGATTGAGGTCTGCAAGCAGCAGCCAAGAGTAAGTTTATGGCTGCTTCTGCAGAAGAATCCTAGTGGGATTCACTAGTCTGTTTGTCCCTTGGTCTGTGCTGCTTCTGTACCGCTGCAGCACAGCTGAGCCATTTCAATGGAGTGCATGGGAATAAGAATCACTACAAAATGATGTCCTTAAAGGATCAATGCTTAGCTCCAGCCGAGTGTAGCTAAGAGCCCTGAGATGATTGGCATTTATATGCCAGTCATGGAGGTAAGTGTAAATCCTCTTTAGAAACCCATTGTCTGTGCTAGCAAATATCTCTACAGACTTTCATATTTAGTATCTAGCATTTACTGAAAAAATGACATGAGAAGTTGTCAACACATCCTTAAACCCCAAAGAAACAATAGAAGCATGGACCAAGCAGCATGGACCACAGAACAATAGTTATATATCTACTGGGGGACTCAGAACACAAAGTACCAAATAATTTTTTAAATCAATGCATACAACATCCCTAAGAAAGCATGATGAAAACTGGCAATTAACAAAATAGCTGGTGAAAAATTCTAAAGTTACAAAGTGAGATTAGACAAATTTGTAGAGAGAATGAGCAAACTGGAAGACAGGTTAGGGGAACATACTGAGCCTCATGCTCAGGAGTTAAAAGACTTCAGAAAAAATATTTTAAAAAGTAGCAAACGACATGATGGAAAGTTGAATATTTGTATAACTGGAGTCATGTAGTGGAGGGAAGGGGATCTGTCTTTTAAAGCGGGAAGGATGAGAATGTTCTAAAAGTAACTGCAAATATCAAGTTCTGCCAAGTATGAAGCCAGGAATGCACATAGATATTACATAGAAAACTTATTAAAACCAAAGACAAGGAAATGATAAAATGAGCAATTTTCTTCAAAGGCTTTCTTCAAAGAAGCAATTATAAAATGACAACTGATATCTTGAGAGAAAAAATGAAAACCAGATGATGGGCACATTTTCAAGGCACTAAAATGGGAAATTGATGAGAAAATAACTATGAATTCTTGGTTTTAAAGTAATCTTTGGTCAAAATCATCAATTTGGAACATATTTGCAATTTAATGCAAATAGATAGGATTCAAACCAGAAGACTGGGGAAAGCCTGAATTGCCGTTAAAAACTGATGTTGTTTTACAAATGGGAATAAGAAAGAAAAGTGTGGTCTGTTCTCATGCAGGATGCTAGATTGTGTCATGTGATAATTTGTGGGTTTTTTTTTATAATGTTTGAGACTTCAGTCTCTGTCTTGAGAATTACCATCTGTAACATTAACTCAAGTGTTTTAAAAGGCCTAATTTGTGAAGAAAAAAAAAAAACACTGATGTTGAAGTAGAGGGTGGACAGACCATCTTTTAAATGAATATTTACATTTCACTGGATACTCATGAGGATGAGTCTTTAATACTCTATAAAAGGAAGGAAATAATTTAGATATAAATAGAAATGATAAATTATTGAAACTTACTGAAATGACCAGAAGCTGTTTTTGAATGAACATTAGCATCAGAACGATTTATTGATCAGATAGAAAAGCATTAACTCTAATAACAAGGATGGGTGTAGCACATGATGGGGATGGGGAATGTTAGAGTTCTTCACTATGAGACTAACGAAGTGAGGTTGTGAGTTGATGAACATCTGACATCTGAAAGCCATGGGAAGAGATTTTTTTTAAAAAAATAAGATGTAAAGATCATTTTCAAAAATCCTAAAACAGAATAAATTTCAAGTAAAGAAAAGATCTTAAGTTCACAAAAGTTCTGTAAGATTGAAGTGTAGCCTGAGACACATCACAAAGGAGAATTTCTGGTCAGTAAATGGGACTAACTCAGGCTGTGGTAAACTCAGGCTGTGAGTATGTACATGTGTGTACACATGTATGTTTTATGTGTATGTGTGCTGCATGTGTACATGTGAGTGTGTGTGTTTTAGGATAATCATAAGAAAATCAAGTCCAGCCTCCTCAGCAGAAGGTGCAGTTCATTACTGATGGGGGGAAATGACAACTGTAGTAATATTCTACTATATTCACCCATTTTATGTTACTATGATAAATTGCCCAAGGGTAACTAATTTTTCAAAGGAAAGAGGTTTGTTTATCTCACAGTTTTGAAGGTTTACGGCAAAACGCTGGCTCCAGCCTGCCTCTGGTGAGTGCCCTGTGTTGGGGTAATCTTTTTGTATACTGTGTCTCTGTTTTACCTCACCTGCCTAAGGCACCTTCTGATTGGTTTAAATAAGAGCTGAATGGCCAACAGCTAGGTAGGAAAGGATAGGAGAAACTTCTGGGCAGAGATAGGAACTCTGAAAAAGAATCCGATGCAGGAGGTTCGTCAGCCAGATGCGGAGGAAGTTGGAAGTATGGTACTGAGAAGAGGCAATGAGCCACGTAGCAGAATGTAGATTAATATAAACGGGTTAATTTAAGTTTTAAGAGCTAGTTTGCAACAAGCTTAAGCTAAGGTCAAGCTTTAATAATTGATAAGAAGTCTTCATCTCATTATTTGGGAGCTGGCTGTCCAAAGAAAACCCATTATAGCCCTGTAGGCTATTTCCCATAGTGGTGAGAGCACACCCATGTAAGGAAGGGAACACACTTTAAGAGACAAGAAGCCAGAGGGGACCAAAGTTCTGAAACCTCTCTCTTGGACTCCCTCCTTGACCCAGTGACTGTCCTCCAGCTTTATCAAAATTATGGTTCTGGGGCCCACCCTTCCAAGTCATGGCTTCAGAAAACAGCTACGCTGCAAACATCCAGGAATGCAAAATCCCGCCAAGGGTGTGAGGAACCTGTGGCTCCACTTGAGTGTGGCCAGAGTTTAACTGCCATGAAAGTCCACAATGGCACTCTGAGGTCCACTTCTCCCGAGTCACTTGTAGGTGTATAATCACTAATAAGCACACATAACATGTTCATAATAGCACTGTTTTTCAAGTTGGCACCTGAAAATATCCCAGAGGCCCATCAACAGCAAAGTGGATTAATGTATGATGAGGACTTTGCACAGTGATATATCACAGCATTTATATATATAAAAAAAGCAATGGCGGTGTTGCAGGAAAAGGCAGATGATTTTCACAGACTTGGAGTGTATGTGTTTACTTTAGAAAAAACGCAAAAGTGACCAATAGGATCAGAGATCATGACAATGCTCACATTAGGATGATGGAAGGGGAGGCAGTGACGAAAGAATATTGTGGATGTAGGTGATGTGCTCTACAGACACAGGTGACATTCTGAGTGGACACTGGTGATGTCCTATTTCTTGGCATGGAGTGTGACACATGGACATGAGTGTGTCAGCTGTATGATGCTGTTAAGTGAATACTTTCTAAGATATTGTGTATGTGTGTGTGTGTGTGTGTGTACACACACACATATATATGCACACATACATATACATACACATAAATGTATATATGCATACATAGAACATATAAATGTGTAATATGCATTTATATACATTAATTCAAATAGCTGAAATATAAGAAAGAAGTAGTGACTTGGAATTCAGCATGTACTATCTTAGCTAAGTCTGAAGAATGAGATAATTAACTCCAGAAGAATGTTTACAATAATAGAATATATTATGATCTGTGTTTCCTATGTGGCTCCCATGTGTTTCCACAGCACACACTATGAAAATATTGAATATAGACCAGTTTTAGAATTATTGCATGTAGATAACAAATTGTTGGTGAGGTAAAAATACATGTGCACATATACATGTGAATATGTGAGTATGTACATGTGTGTACACATGTATGTTTTATGTGTATGTGTGCTGCATGTGTACATGTGAGTGTGTGTGTTTTAGGATAATCATAAGAAAATCAAGTCCAGCCTCCTCAGCAGAAGGTGCAGTTCATTACTGATGGGGGGAAATGACAACTGTAGTAACAACACACCGTGTGACTGAAATCTTGAAGGAAACAGATGAGATCACTGTTCCGGGATTTAGCCAAAGATGGTGCAGGTGAAAAAGGCCACAGCAGAAGATGGGTGGCGCAGCTTTCCCATGCTGTGTTATGGCATAGCTTCACATATAAGAAGTGACCTGTGATCATCCATCAAGTATACTGTGAATTAATATTTAGTAACGGCTAAAAGGAGCATGTACCTCAGAAAACACCACACACACACACACACACACACACACACACACACACACACATACACACACACCACAATACATGCACACATACCACACATGCACATACACACAGGCAGACAGATGCATGAACACACACACACACACACACACACACACAGAGGCATACAACACATATGCATGAACACACGGGTAAATGCACACACATCACAAATGCATACAGGTGCATGAGTCATGAAATAACCCCCAGATGTTACAGATTCTCAGAGAATAACAGATGTGAGCAGATTAGTCTCTTTGTCAACCTGACTGACACAAGCTAGGGCCGAGGGAAGAGGGAGACTCAATTGAGAAATTACCCGTGATGCGTTTTCCTGATTGACCTGAGAGGACCCATCCCACAGTGGGCAGTGTCACCCCTAGGCAGGTGACCCTGGGTCACATGAAAAATCAGGCTGACATCTTTGATAGCCAGGCATGGGGTACACATTTAATCCCAGCATTCAGGAGGCAGAGGCAGGTGGATCTTTGTGAGTTTGAGGCCAGCCTGGTCTACAGAGTGAGTTCCAGGACAGCCAGGGCTACACAGAGAAACCCTGTCTCAAAAAACAAACAAAAATAAAGGCAGACTGAGTAAGCCACGGTGGGGGTGGGGTGGGGATGGGGATGGGGATGGGATGGGGATGAGCCAACCTCTGCTGTCTGCTTCAGTTCCTGCCTCCAGGTTCTTGCCTGGAGTTCCTGACCTGACTTCTCTCAGTGATGGTGTGTGATGTGGAAGTGTAAGCTGAAACTGACTTGCTTTTAGCCTTAGTGTTTTCTCATAGCAAAGAAAGCAAACTAAGACAAGAGAGATATCCATTCCATCTGATATAATTACGATGTCACAACTAGATAAGACAGTGTGAGCAAGGGACTCTATTAAATTTCACGTTAGTCAGATAAGTCCTAAGTCATTATTATTAAGATCAACCAGATCTAGGAAGAAGAGCAGGTGACAACTTCACAAGGTTAATGATGAGAATATGGAGATAGCTAAAAAAATAAAAATAACTATCACCAGGGCCCCACATTAAGAGAATAAAGGATAAACTTTATCTCACTAGGTGCTGCAGAAGCTTTTGATAGAAGTCAAGCCCATTCCTGATAAAAAAAACCACTTAGAAAACATGGGATAATGAAATGCTCTTATCTTGATCAAAAGTATTTACCAGCAAATGGAAGACACATCTTACTTAACAGAGGAACACTCATGGTGCTTTCTAACCCAGCCCCGGGAGGGTGCCCGCTCTGTATAGCCTCGGACTGCTGACAATTCTCAATAATGGGAAAAATGAATGAAGAACACAAGCCATGACCAAAATGGTATTGGTTATACGATGATTCTCTTTCCAATAAAGATTGCAGAAGTGTGAAGTGACGCCAGAGAACCAGTCAGCAGAGTTCAGCCACCAAGCTTAATCTCAGTCCCTGAAAAACCAATGGCTTTTCCTTAAGCAGCAACAACCAAATAGAAAATATAACGTGAAAAAATTCCATTCACAGAGGACTAAAGATAAGAAACATCTCCAGACCATGCTTGTCTATTGAAAGAGTGAGTATTGGCCTGACTTGATAAAGAGACCCCGTCACTGTCCGAGGCAGGCTGAACTAAAGTCAGCCACCCAGAGCACCTAGTGGGTTTGCAAATATAAAGTGTGGGTTTGGAGACATGACCTTCCCCTGGGCTGTGCAGGGCACTTGCTCCTTCTCTCTGTGGTTCTGTACCTCTGTGGCCTTGGGTTCCCAGGAGGTCTGTATTTGAAAATGGGAAGGATGGAGAGGGGTAGAGTGAAGGATGGTAGAGTAGAGGTGGTTGCTGCAGGCTGGGTGGGTCCTGCCATGCCTCTTCACTCTCTACCCTTTGGAACTGAGGCATCTAGTGGCTCCAAAGTGAAGGAAGATGGGAGTCATTGCCCAGTGTCCAGGAGGAGGAAGAGCGTGGCTGGAGCCTCTGACCTCCACATGCTCACTGTGATGCATGTGTGCTTTCACACACAATAAATCAATAAAAGTGTAATAAAATTAACTTTTAAAGATATTTGAAAAATATGTTCACAGTGTATTCTCTGCTCTGGGCAGGGTCAGGAAATCACTTTGCAGTCATTGGTTTAGAGGCCACAGCCCTGTGATGCCAGTCCAATACAAGAAGTCAATATTGAGCAGATCACGTGCTTAACACAGTGCGACTCAGACAGAGGTGGCCACAGTACAACTCCAGTCTCAAACATTGAAGACCTATCAGAGAGCACACTCAATGTGTGTGAACTGAGCAAACAAAATCTTGCACGTGCTTGTTAAACCTTCTTGCTGTGACAGACATGATGGAGCAACGAAATGCTGGGATCTGTTTCAAATATCACAGGGACCTCGTGGGCAGAGTGAATGGTGCAGATGCTGTGGCGATGTCAGGGATGAAGTGAGTTGTTTGCACATAGAAGAGCCTAGGAGCTAGGAATTGCAGTGAAAAGTAGGTAAGGAAAGCTTTTGACCTCTGCAACTATGTCAACAAAGAATTTTAATCATTTTATTTTCTCCACTCAGTAGTTTCAGTGACCCTTACATGAGTAGAGGGATTGAAGATATCTTACATCACAATCATATGTGCACAGTATAAAATGTAACAGGTGTAAACGTGCACAGCTGAACTTCTGAGAAACAAAGAGGAGTCCTCAGGGATGGAATTAAACAGTCCCAAACAAACGCAGCTGGACAAGGCTGTAACCTGTGTCTCCCTTGGGGTATCTTCTACCTTATAAAGTGAAATCCTTTTGTGAGACAATCTGATGTCTTTGGAATCATGCAAAGGACAGAGATGTAACAGTGACTCCTATCTGGAACTTGAAAGACAACACGTCCAGGGACATGTACCAGAAATGAAATGAAAATCCACCTGTCAACACAGAGGAAAACACAACCACCCAAACCAGGACCCCAGGCAAAATAAGAAATGTGATATGAATCATTGACTCATCTGGATCTGGAATTGAAATTACATTTGTGAACTGGCACAGAAGATTCCAAGTGATGCAGTTGCTGTGAGGTGGACATGGGCTCAAAGTCCCTGAGCCTGAAAAACCTCAGCAGAAACAAGTATCCAGTTGATACTCTTCACCTCAAGCCACCAGATGAGCCTTCAATAAAAAACATTGAAAACTCAACCCACTATTTTGATCAATAACCTCCAGATGCAATATGGAGAAAGTAATAGATTTTCCAGTATAATGAAGTATCGTCCTCATAGACACATGTACGCATCAAGATACAGCAAAACTCAAAAGATAATGTTGAAAACATCAAAAAGGCAAGACACTGAAAAACATCAGGGAGAGTTAGGAGAATTGCCAAAACACAAATTTTTTTTTAGAAATGATACAGCTCATTAATAAAATCAAGAATGGGATGCCATGTTGAGTACAGAGTTGGTACAGCTAAAGAAAGAATTGTTGAATGGAGTGTAAACCTGGAAAAATTTTACAGGGAGCACCTAAGCAGAAGAATGTGAGACACAGAGAAATTTACAAAGGAGGACTGGATGAAAAGAGGCAGAATCAGCTAATTGAGGTTCTGATATTAGAGAGAATGGGAAACATATTTAAATCCCCGAACAGTCCGATAATGAAACTGTTGACCACTGTTCATCTTTGCATAACTCTAAGCAAATATTGGCCAGGTCGAGTAATATTTTCAGTGACTCATTTCTAAGATTAAAACTGTGTGACTAGCTAAAAGTAACACAATATTTGAAAGTGAGGATGGAACAAAGCCTCCGTAAAGTCCTTATCATTAAATGTAAGGCAGCAATATGGAATCTGAGACCTGATTGAGTA
Organism: Peromyscus nudipes; assembly: GCA_902168325.1. Taxonomy (NCBI): domain Eukaryota; kingdom Metazoa; phylum Chordata; class Mammalia; order Rodentia; family Cricetidae; genus Peromyscus; species Peromyscus nudipes. The sequence continues at coordinate 12,873 of CABHPH010161929.1, read as the reverse complement.
TGCATCAGCTAAAACATGTCATTTTGTAAATATTAAAAAACAAATCTGTGGTGAGCCAGTGAGATGGCTCAGCAGGTAAAGGCTCTTGCCACCAAGCCTGATGACCTGAGTTTGAGTCGGAAGAATCCACACAGTGGAGAGAGAGAAGCGGCTTTCCCAGTGCGCCTGACTTCTGTATGTATACTGTGGCATACACAAACACACAGAGATACACAATAAATAGATCACCAGAAAAAAAAAACCTATGTCAAATAAAAACGTTGACATAGCAGAAAGAGTTGTAACAAAAACCAAGCATAAAGCATTAGGAAGTAAAGTCAACTCCATCAATCATGAGAATAAAAGCAAACGGATTAGACACATGTTGCAGATAGTAAGGCAGAAATTCTATTAGAATTGTCTAGTGGAGTAATATCTGTAGGGTACACAGTTAAGCACATACATGCTTTAAAGATAAAATAATAAAGCCAAGTCTGGGGGACCAAGCAGAAGGCAGAGAGAAGCACTGCATGTCACCATGCTGTCATCTGTTTCTAGAACGCTGGGCCACCGCGAAATGCTTCACAAATTTCCGAAGACCGACACTGGTATTAGTTATTTGAACAGAGTGTAATTTATCCAAGAATCAATTAGTTGGGAAATGTAACAGTTGAGGGATTGAACAATGCATCTCCAAACAATCTGTCAGTCAAAACGTCAAAGCAAAAGCCAGAAAACGTTCTGGTTATAGAAACACAGCACACGGAGCAGAGCTGGGGAAGCACTCAGAGGGGAACGAAAGCTTTCATGTTCATCTGTACCTATTTTAGTGTGTGTGTGTGTGTGTGTGCATATGCGTGTGTGCATGAGTGTGTGTGTGTGTGTGTGTGTGTGTGCGCGTGCTCACAGAGGCAAGAATGGGGAGTTAGATCTCCTGGAGCTAGAGTTACAGGTGGTTTGGAGTTGAATTGTGCTAAGAAACTAACTTAGGCTTTCTTTAAGAACAGCCATACCTTGGGCCTCTAAACCATCTCTCCAGCCCTAATACACATTTAAAAAATCATTAAAGGAGCTCTAGCAAGCCGGCTCAGGAGATAAATATACCCAGTTCAGATCTAGTGAGCTGAGTAGAAGAGAATTGGCAAGTGGTCTTCTGATCTCTATACACACCTTATGGCCCAAGTACCCACTCAACCAACCAACTAGCGAGCTAGCTAGCTAACAAGCCAGCCAACCAACTAGCCAACTAACTAACTAACAATAAGTAATGTTTTTAGAAGGTGAAAGGGTGGGGGCTGGAAAGAGGGCTCAGATGTTAACAGCACTGCTTGCCCTTCTAGAGGACTGGGGTTCAGTTGCAAGCATCTACATGGTTGTTCACAACTGTCTGTAGCTCCAGTTCCAGAGGACCCAATGCCTTCTTCTAGTATCTGAGGACAACATTCATGCACATAGCACACAGAGATAGATGCAAGCCAAACACTCTTATGCATAAAATAAAAATGAAGGAATTTTTTAAAGATAGAAGGGCAGTTTTGAACAAATGACATTAAAAAGAAGAGTAAAAAAGTAAAAACAGATTACTTTCATTTTACACAAATAAAATTTTATATGCAAAGACCATTTTTCCAAAATACATAGCTTGTCAGATTCAGAAAGTAAAGGAAACTCTAACGACTCCAGTAAGTATGATAGCATTAAGTGAGCAGTTAGAAATCCAACATGCCAGTTATTTCTACTTCTGGTGAAGACGGAAGGTCATGAACAAACTCCATTCCCAGGTCAATGTGTCAAAGAGCAGAAACAGATGGATCTCAGGCTTCCCTGTAATAGTGAGCAACCGTGTAAGGGGATGTGCTGCTGTCAACAGGCCTGGATCTACTCCCCCCCCAGCAGTTAATGACTCAAGGTGCCTGGGCAGAGCTGAATTCTCAAACTCTTTCAGACCCACCTGTGGCCAGATGAAGAGATGCTGACGTTGTCAGCAGTGTCTGGGTCAACCACAGTCAAACCTAGCCCAGAGCTAACTCCAGCCGACTCTGTGAGGCATGTGGGTCTTTGTTAGAAAACCTTGCATTTAAGGTTCCAGTCCACCATGTCTGGATAGATCGCTGAGCTCAGCGCAAAGTGGAGAACTCCATTTCTTGACAGGACTCCCTCTCTGCCTTATTTGAATAGTGTCTTTAGGCCCAGATGCTTGATTCGATTTGGAGGATGACCTTGCACAAAAACTTCCTGCAAATGCTGTATGACCCTGCACACAAGCTCCCTCCTTTTTCTGGGCTCTGGTATTTGAATGGGTGAGTCATTAACGTTCAGCTGTCCTCAATCAGGTCTGCATATGTAAATTAGGTGCGTTCTCTCCCTCGTTCATCCATCCTCTCTTCCCCCTGACCTGAGCCATATAAATCGGCCTCGGGGCTTCAATAAACTGAGCCCTGTCACTGAAGCTGACTCCTGGAGGTCCTTTCCATCTTACTTACAGCCATCTGAACCCTGCTCACTGTTTCTGCTCCCTCTTCCTGCTCCAGCTGGTGGCCAGTGACCCTCAGAGGAAGAAGGAGACCCACAGGTCATCAGGGTGCACCCCAACTACATACATAACGGAATGCCTCCCCCCTCAGCCCCAGAAGCCAATATGGACCCGAAGCATGAAAATGAAGCAACCCCTGCATCTACCTCGCTTTTACTCACTGACTGAGATGAAATGGTCCCAGGTGTTTTAAGAGCCTTACAGGCAAACAGCACACAGACTCAGGATGAAGGATGTCCACCTGACTTCTCCTAACTAGTAGGCAAGCTGGTGAAAACAACTTTTGTGAAGATCTAATGGTGTAAGGTAAAATACAGGCATGAAGGGGATGGGGTCCTGTAGAACAAAGACGGTAGTTCTGAAAAAGAACGAAGTGAAAATCTAGGAAGAAAAACACTGTATCTGAAATGCAAACAAAAAGTGATAAAATGGGCTTTGAAGTCGATTCGAGACTTAAGGAGATAGAGCGGTGACACTGAAGGCAGAGCGATATGGAGCTCCCAGGTAAGCAGACCAAACACTCCGAGAAGAAAACAAAACAAAAAGCAGAAACACAGGTGCGGAGAGATGTGTTGCTGTGGCTGAGGCTGCAGTGAGGAGGGAGGGGAGGAGGCCTGGAAGGAATTCCACTGTGCTCCCTCCATTTGATGAAAGAAAAAGTCCTGCACAGACGCAGGAAGCTCAGTGTGTCCCAACAGAGTCAGTGTTAGGACCCCGGCCAGCATCCTGACGTCATCTCCCGCTTCTTCCTCCCTCCCTCCCTCTTTCTCTTCACAAGGTTGCCTGCACGTTCATTTTCCCTTCTCTCCTTCTCTCTCTCTCTCTCTCTCTCTCTCTCTCTCTCCCTCTCCCTCTCTTTCTCCCTCTTTCTCTGTATATCTCCCTCCCCTTTAATAAAACTTTCCATGTGAATGCCATGCCTGTATGGTGTGAATAACTTTCCACTTTGCCCCTTGGCCTCTGCCTGCATGGCAGGTCTCATTGGCTCAAACTCGCCAAGGCCTCTTGTGTGCCATTCCACAACACACAGTGCTCCACCTATCACATTGAATTGCTGAAAAACTGAAGAAGAAAGAAAAGGAAAAAAAGAAAAGAAATAAGAAGCAAGAATTAAAAAGCAGCCTCTAGAGAAGGAGGGTCTGTGTCCCATGACACTTAACCACAGTGTAACTGAGAGTTCATTAGAAACAAAGCCTGCCAGGGAGCAGGGACACAGGATCACCTTCTCAGGATTCAAACCAAAAGAACACAGTAACTTGAAATTGGTACCCAGAAAAACTGAAGTCAAAATCTCATGCATCATCTGGTATGGACTGATGAACAGTGTAGGTAAGACACACAAAGAGCACATTCCAAATGCTCTCTGCTCAAGAGAGCAATGGGGTGTTATTACCCCATGTTGTGTTCATAAATCCCAATGTCTTCTGTATGAGTGTGGAATGCATGACAGTAACTTGTCTGTTTATAATTAAGACTTTTAAAAGAGTGCGGCAGGAAGACCCAGGCAATAAGACAAGAGTCAGCTGAGGGAAACTATAGTCCACATGATCAGAAAGAACTACAGCCCAGGGAACGAGGCCAGAGGAATGTCAGAGCCATGAATGCATGATGTATTGGAGACTGTGTGCCTCGTTCTCCTGTCTCAAATATGTAAAAGGCGAAGGCTTGAAGCAAAAATAACATGAAGGATCTATGATAGGATTTAAGTCACCCAAGGAAATAAGGCACACAGAACAGTAGTTGCAAACAGCAGGACACACCCTATGTAAGGTATTCATATCTGGAGTCTGGCATGTGAACTAGATGTAGACCCCAGTAAGTTAAGAATATCTTCTTGCAAATTCTGGAAAAGTCCCTAAAAACAAAACATAGAGCTAAAAACAGAGGGAGATCAGATGTAATAGGAAGTTGTAGTAAAGAAATAAACAGGCTCAATGAACAAAGTGCCCCACCATGCAAGCAGGAGGAACTGAGTTCAATCTCCAGCACTCACATAAACACCTAGGCACCACTGTGCTGCACACCTATGACCCGAGCACTGGTAAAGCAGAGACAAGAGGGTCCTGGGGGCTTGGCGGCCAGCCAGTCTAGATAAATCAGGAGCTCCAGGTTCAGTGAGAGAAGCTGTATCAAAAGATACGGTGAAGAGTGATTAAGGAAGACCCCTGATGCTGATCTCTGACCTTGACAAGCAAGTAATTGCATCCATACATGCACACCACATACACACACACACACACACACACACACACACACACACCACACACACCACACACACACACACACACACACACACACACACACACACACGCTCAAAAAAAATTCAAGTAAAATTCAATGCAAATAGCAGCAGGTAGATTTACCTGCTGTGGTGATGAACCCTGGACTCTGAAGGCTCTGGTATCTTCCAGCCTTCCTCCCTGGAGGGGTCACTAGGGTAATGTCCATCCTACTACAAGCAGCAAGGGAACTGTAGAACAGGACAGAACAACCATCCAGTGGCCTCTGGAAGAAACACTGATGTGCCCGTGAGGCAAGAGAGATAGGGGCTGAGAGGCTTGCCCTGGAGCACTGGCTTCTGCCTGGACACAGCTTCTGGACCATCCCAGACTCGATCCCCAAACCTGGCCCCATTGGCAAGACAGAACTAGTATCCCTTAAAGCCAGGGCCGTTGGGGTTTTGAGGACACAGTGGAAGGGAGTGAAAGGGCTGCTCAAACTTGAACCCTGCAACTCTGCACAGGAGGTCCTGGAGGCCAGGCCAAGAGGGAGACTGGGCACTTGTCTCAGGTTGCTTTCTTAACAGAAATGTTGTGATAAACAACATAATCATAGCAACATGGGGAGAAAGAGTTTGTTTCAGATGATAGGTAACAGTCCGTCACTGAGGGAAGCTGAGGCAGGAACCACAGGCAGTACCCTGGAGGTAGGAGCTGAAGCAGCGACTGTGGAGGAATACTATTTACTGGCTTGCTCCCCATGGCTGGCTCAGTTTGTGGTTTTTTTTGTTTTTTTTTTAAACACAACCCAGGGCCACCTGCCCAGAGTGTACCACCCACAGGGCATGGGCCCCTTAACATCAATTGATAATCTAGAATGCTCCACAGACTTTCCTATAGGCCAATCTGATGGAAGCGGTTGCTCAGTTGAGGATCCTCTTCCTCAGGTTTGTCAGGTTTGTGTTAGGTTGACAAAAACGATCCCAGGAAGGGAACTAAGACACTGGGAAGTCTACAGCAGAGGAGGAGAAAGGTCTCACTGAACAGAACCCAAGGGAGGGGGTACAGAGAGAGGTACAGAAAAGTGTAGCATAGCCCAAGATAAGAGGGAGATTAAAAAGTCAATTGCAATTTTGTGTACTGAAAACAGTAACCATAAAAATATCAATTATGGAAACAAGAAAAGCTATAAGATTCCTAGGAATAATTTAAACAGAAGCATTGAGAGCCTGATGAATAAGATGTGTCAATCATGACTGAAGACACTAAGAAAGAGCTGTATATCTGACATGATCTCTCTCCGCAAGAGGAGACAGGCTAATTGTTATAAATAATAAATCATAATATAAATATAAATAAATAAATAAATGCCCCCTTTGTCAGACTAATCCAGAAGGTTAGGGACTTCTTTAGAAAGTATGTAGATTTGAGTTGAACTTTGTGTGGAATAGAGAGGGCTCAGAACCACCAGGGAAGTTGCCAGGTATAAGATTTTCTGTGAAGATTAACATTGGGTGGGGAGATTGCCCAGTGGTTAGAACATTTGCCACACAAGTGTGAGAACAGAGTTTAGATATTTAGACTGTATGTCAACACTAGGTGGGCATGTGGTCCTCTTGTAATTCCAGCCTAGGAAGGCGGAGATTGGGGGAGGGGTCCCCAGAGCAAGCTGGCTAGCAAGACTAGCCATATCCATGAGCTCTAGTTTGATTAAAAGAGCCTGACTCAATGAATAAGGTGGGAAAGTGATCAAGAATGATTCCCTATATCAACCTCAGGCCTCCACATGCAGGTGCACACCCACGTGGGTGGAAACATGCATACACACACATACCACCACTCAGAAATGGAAAAGGGAAAATTGGGTAATGCCAAGTGGTGTTGGCACAGAGAGGAAATTGTGGACTAAGAAGGGAGGAAATGAGGACCCTGACAGTCAGCCTGTGTGATGGACAGCTGGACAGTAAGAGGGACAGTCTCAGATGGCTGAAGAACACTCAGGACTATGCTGTTTGTGTGGCTGTGGGGAAGGGTAAGGCTGTTATGGAAGTCTGCAGCAGAAATTACTAACAGTAGAAATGAAAACTGGGCTCAGTAGGGAACATACTACTCTTGCAGAAGACCTGAGGTCACCTGTAATCCTAACTCAAGAAGATCTGATGCTGTCTTCTGGCCTGAGGGCACCCACATGAGTGTGCATATACATACGCACAGAGAGAATAAAGAAATCAAAATCTTCAGTTTTCGAAAGATTATTTTTATTTCATGGGTGTGGGTGTTTTGCCTGCATGTGTGCATGTATGTGCACCATGTGTGTAAAGAGGTCAGAAAGAGTGTGTCATATCCTTTGGAACTGGAGTTACAGATGTTATGAGCTGATATATGGGTGCTGAGAATAGAACCTGGGTCTTGGCAAGATCAGAAAGTGCTCTTAAAGACTGAGCCATCTCTCCAACCCCCAATCTTCACTTTTTTTAAAGATAAAAGTTATTCTATATATTATTATTGTTATTATTATTATTATTGTTATTATTATTATTATTTTAGTTTTGCTTTTTTTGAAATACAGGGCATTGCTACTATGCTTGGACTGGTCTCAAACTCAAGCAATCCTCCTGCCTCAGATCCTAAGCAGCTGGTTCTACAGGCACGTACCTCTGTACCCATACTACAGACAGACTAGATCCTGGGATGAGATATCTGCAGGGCATGTAGCTGGTACTGGATCTGAATCCAAAACATAGATCAAGGAGGAAAAAATAAAAATAGAAACATGGTCAAAAAACAAAAACAGGATTTTGAATACACATAGGAAAAATCCCCAAACTCATTAACAGGAAGATAGATGTAAGGTCTGCACAGTTCAGAAGTTCAAGAAACTTCTGTTCCAGGGCCCTAGAGGAAGTGACACAGTGGGACCTATGTTCATCTGCTGGGTTCCCAGGGCCTCAACCCAGTACCTAGAGCACTGGGAAAGTGTGTGTCTCACAGCCCAGGAATATTACTTCTGCCTTGTGGCCAACCTTGAGATACATAAGGGGGAAGGCACATGACATTGGCCTTCTCCATTCAAATTAGTTTGACACAAGGAAACCCTGGAAAACAGCAGAAATCCATCAAGAGGAAAATAGATAAACAAATTGCAGTATATTCACATAAGGCGCGCGCGCGCGCGGTGTGGAGCAGACAGATGAGCTGGGGTTTTGTGTGGAGACACACATAACTCTCAACGCTGGGAGGATAAGCCAGCTTCAGGAAGATTCATACATTTTAATTTCATGTAGACAGTTTTATAAATAGAGAAATAAAATGCTGTGCACAGGAAGGCCGCAGACATGAGAACAGTATGATGGGCGCAAGGACTCAAATAAGCTGTAGTTTGTAAAGGAGTCACCAAGACAGGGAATGTGACCCAGGAACAGCAGCAGGCACCCAGGGCCACACTTTTGCATGGCATTTCGTGTTCTGACTGAGTCAGGGACTCTCTTCAATCCCATTATATATGTCTTTACTGTTTTCTTGCTTTTTAAAAATAAATTAACTGTTTTTTTTATTTTACATCCCAACCGGTTTCCCCTCCCTCCTCTCCAGTCAGTCCCTCCCCCATCTTCCCTCTGTTTCCACCCCTTAACACCCCCCAATCCACTCCTCCTCAATTTCTGTTTAGGAAAGAACAGTTCTCCTATGGATATCAACAAAACATGGCATATCAATATTCAGTAAGACTAAGCACCTCCCTATGTGTTTAGGCTAGGCAAGGGGACCCAGTATGAGGAGTAGGGTTCCAAAAGTCTGTAAAAAGGTTGGAGACAGGTGGGCGGCGTTGGCACACACCTTTAATCCCAGCACTCGGGAGGCAGAGCCGGGAGGATCTCTGTGAGTTTGAGGTCAGCCTGGTCTACAGAGCGAGTTCCAGGACAGGCACCAAAATAACACAGAGAAACCCTATCTCAAAAAAAAAAAATAAAAAAATAAAAATAAATAAATAAATAATAATAAATGAATGAATGAATGAATGAATGAATGAAAGAGTCGGAGACAGCCCCGCTTCCCACTGTTAGGAGTCCCACAAGAGGGCCAAGATACACAACTAAAACATATATGCAAAGTGCCTAAACCAGTCCTGTGTATGCCCAACCTGACACTGCCCATGACCTACCAAGTTGAGGTTTCTCATTCTTTTCTTCTGTCTCTTCTCATCCTGGGCCTCTGTGTTCCTGCCCATTAGAACAAAGCCCTCCAGGATCATGGAGAAGCCCCTTCCCTCACATCATAGCCTTACCTTCCATGTGTTTACTAGTCAGGTAAGGATGCTGGGGTTTAATGGAGCAACTTGGAGATGGTGATTCTTCACAGAGCATGAGCAAGCCCAACTCTTAGTCATCAGTCTCCCTCTTCCTTCCTCTCTCCCTCCCTCCCTCCTTCCTTTTCATCCCTCTCTCTTTTCCTTTTCTCTCCCTCCATTTCCTCTTTGCTTCTTTCTCTATCCCTTCTTCTTTCCCTCCCTCTCTCCCTCCCCTTTTATCTTCCCCCTTTCTTCTTCCCTATCTCCCTTTCCTCTTTCCTTCTTCCTATCCCTTCCTCCCTTTCTCCCTCCCTTACCTCCTTCCTTGTTTATTCCACCCCACACTCCTTCCCTCTTTTCTTCTTTCTTCCCCATATTTCCATCTTTAACACTCATGCCTGGCAGGCATGGGCACAGGATCAGAAGTCACACTGGGAAACAGGTGTCTCCATGGAGCCTCCTCCTTCCCAGGATGAGGAAAGGTGTTGCTACCCAATGTGTTACCAAGAGGGAAAGCTTAACCTGAAACAAAATGGGGGTTTGAGAACAGACAGTGACAGTTGTAAGTGAGGTTGGCCTCACTGTAGAGACCAGCCTTGAGCAAAGGACCTGCAGGAGATGATGGGGAACTGTGTAGACTATCCCCACTTGCAGTATTCCACATCCCAGAAGTAAAAGGAGTGCAGGAAGGGGTTGATGGTGAGATCTGGGTCACATTGGAACCTAGAGAGGCCTGAGTGAGCCAGGAACCCTTAGGCTGTGAGCAGAGGTGAAGTGACAGCATCATACATGGAGAAGAGTGTCAACAGTGAGGCTAGGGAGGGGGGATGGGAGTGTGCAGATGGCCATCCCATAGCGAAGACTACATGGGTCCAGGTGAGGGTGAGCAACATGTATAGGTGGCTTCGGCTGGCAATGACCAGTGGCAGGTTGTAGCTGGATGATGTTACCTGGACTTTATTCCCCATGAGATGAACATGATCAAACAGAGGCTCAGCTGCCCCTTTGCAGACGTGTGAGCGAAATAAATGATGTTAAAGCCATAAAATTGGGTTCCAGCTTTTAGTATCAGAAGTGTACCACCATGTTTCAACCTTGCTTAATGCTGGGTGTGAGTGAACACTGCGTGTGAGTGGACACTGGGTGTGAGTGGACACTGGGTGTGAGTGGACATTGGGTGTGAGTGGACACTGGGTGTGAGTGGACACTGGGTGTGAGGGGACACTGAGTATATTGTGAGGACTGTCAGAAAAGGCTTGGAGACGGAGACCTAAAGGAAAGGAGGAAATGTTACTGCGAGTGTGGTACCAAGACATGATGCTTGGCAGATATCCCTGAGTACCTGGTAGGGACACATGTCAGCACCAGTCCGTGGAAAGATTCCAGCTCTCAAGAAGAGCCCACTCTGATCTGTCCCTGTTTACAAGACTTCTTCCGAGCCAAAGAACCTCTATCTTTGGTAGTGCAGCTGTGTCGACCCTGCAAAAGATCAGCTTGTTTACTGTTGACATTGCCTCACAGGAGGGGCAAGAAGGGTCATTGGATGCTCACCTGAGTATCCAGACCCTCCTCTCAGTCATTTTTACCCCATTCTGTCCTCATTTCAAGTGGTGCCTTCCTCAGAGAGGGGCTGGTATAGATAGGCTGGAGAAGACAAGGGAAAGGGTGCGTCCATCTATGTGGCCATGAGGAAGCCTCCATCCAGGCTAGGTGAAGACTTTCCAATGTGGCTGCTTTAGGTTCACACCAAGATCCTGACAGTAACCTCTCATCCATGCTTGGTAAGCCAGCTCCATTACCTCATTGGTTCCCCAGGAAGGCCTTTGGTTTGTTGGAATATTAGAGTGAGGTAGGTAGATATCTCTTAGTTTCCCTAAGGGAGAAAATTCTTGCAACAGCATCCCAGGGATAATGTCCTTGAGCAGTGACTTTCCTTAGTGGACCCTCTGAATTCAGAGACTACAAACAAGGTCCTTAAGGCCATTTCCTTCCAACTAGTTCACTTGGGATGGTGGTTCTATGGAATGTTGGCCAGTGTGCCATGTGGACCTCAGAAAGCCCCATGAGAGTTCCATATTGAAAAAAAAAATACCAAAGATGTGTGGATGACTCCTGGGAGTCCTTCCCCTATGGAGGACTGAAGCCTGGCAAATACCTGTCTGCAGCCACCATAGACATCCTATGTGAAGATGACACCAGATTCTCCCCAACCACAGCATCTTTGCACATGATGGTGACTGACCCATGCCCCTGAAGCCTGGAGTATTTTGTTATACAGTATTACATGACTACAACAGACTCTGGGCACAGGAACTGGCACCTGGTCAGTGCTCAACAGCAGCACCTACTGCATTTGTCACAAACTGGCAGTGACATTTTCTGACAGTTGACATCCCTGGAGAATGCTGATCCCCTCCAGACTCAAGCTACAGATGACAACGGGCAGGCGACGCTATCAGCTGTCCCTCTGTTTGAATTAGCCAGAACCCTGAAGTCATGCAAGAGGAGCCAGCTACATGTGTGAGAACCCCGTCCCGGGGGTCATCCTGGGAAGTCTAGGAGGACAAAGTGAGGTATCTCCGCTTATGGAATCATGGCCGTGGATGCCCTTTCCAGCTCCTTCCTGGGCCTGGGCCTCCTGCCCCTTCCTCTGTTATTTGTATAATGTTTCCTCTCAGAGACATGCCTTGTTCTTGATCTCTTTGTTTCTGAGCATCCGTCATTAGCCATAGGCCCTGGGTGGAGGCAGCCTGAAGGATGTCTCTTTTACACTGATGGAGCCAGATCGAGGCTCCCCCCGGAAGAGAATGATATGTGCAGTGTCCCAGCAAGACAAGGCACTGTTTCTCCACTCTGCCTGCTAAGAAGGCCTGGATTTCCATACATTAAGTAGATTAACACAATGTGGGAAGGCAGGCAGGCAAAGCCCGAAAGAACCCACCATTCATTAACTTCTCCACACCCTGATAGGATCACAGAGGGCTGAGCCAAATTTCCACTTTGGTACCCCATCACAAAGCCCGCCTGCCCTTGTACCACCCGATAATTCTGGCTGCGCCAGAAGCTGGCTGATGTTTCCCTAGGGAAAATGTATTCAGCTAGGAGCCTGAGCTGTGGGCCGGGGGACCCCCAACATGCCCTGCTTGAGCAGAGCCTGGCACATGTGGGTGGTAGGTTGTATCTCTGTGCTTGAGCCTTTCAGAAGGAGACTTGGTGCCCAGGATTGGGGCTGTGAAGCCAGGTAAACTTAGGGAGCTGCCCTGTACTATCCAATGCTGCAAGCATCCAGAATTTTACACTGTAGGAGGAATCAGCCTCGCAGGAGTGAATCAATAGTTGCTCTCTTTCAAAAGAACTTGGAGCAGACACATATGTGGGGATTAAGAATACAGCCTGGGAGCAGGCAGCATGTGCCCAGGGCAGTTCAGAGATCAAAGATGGTAGAGAGAAAGGACAGCTAGGCCAAGTGACCATCTCTGTTGTGCAGCACTGGACAGAGGGCCATATGCCAACAGCCATGGAGGTGGGGCTCATGTCAGCATAGATGAATTGAGGAATTTCCTTCATTGGATTGGCCTGTGACAAGTCTGTGAGGCATTTTCTTAAAAGCTAATTGATATAGAAGCAGGCTCAGTCCACTGTGAGTGGTGCCATCCCCAGGCAGGTGGGCTTGGGCTGCTTAAGAAAAGTAGCTGAGCAAGCCAGGAGAAGCAAGCAAATAAGCAGTATTGCTCTGTGGCCTCTGTTTCAGTTCCCACCTCCAGGTTCCTTCCCTGACTTCCCTCAGTGATAGACTGTGACCTAGAAGTATAATGTGGTGGTATTGTGTTCCCCAAAATATTGTGCACCCTAATAAA